>JACXGJ010010194.1:0-22454 GCA_016801105.1 Esox niger | reverse complement strand
TGCCTGATATGAAATGAGCACTGCAGAGACAAGCTGATTTCATCAGTCCAGTCTGACTGTTTAATTGCTTGCAACCATAAACGTCTGCATTTAGCTTCAAAGGGAGGCTTCAATAAAGGATTTCTACCAAAATGAAGGCATTTTCTTTATACATTCCTATTCTGACATCCAACAGCACAATAAGGCATTTTTATCCTTTAGTCTGAGGATCTTGCCCATTTTCCAACACTAGCTCCTGCAGTTTGCTGCCACCACCCATAACTTAGACATAAATGTGACGTCCACTCCAAATTGGTCAATGCTTCCCTGATCAATAATCATCCCTTCAAATTACTCTGACTATGTAGTGACTTGTTGAAGTTTTTTGTTTATCTTGCATTCACAACTGAATTTGTAAAAATGTTAGGACACTTTTCTTAAGGTTTAATTGCAAAGTGTTTGGGGATCTCATCATCTACAGTACATAATATCTTTAAAGGATTCAGAGAATCTCGAGAAATCTCTGTACCCAAGGGACATGGCCGAAAACCAATATTGGATGGCTGTGATCTTTGGGCCCTCAGGCGGCACTGCATTAAAAAGAGCATTAAAAAGAGACACGATCCTTTACTGGAAATCACTGTATGAGCTCAGTAACACTTCTGAAAACAGAGTAATGTCACTGCATTCATATATGCAAGTTAAAACTCCAGAACTGTTGTCGCCTTCTCTAGGCCCAAGCTCATTTGAGATGGACTGAGGCGTAGTGGAAAGTTGTCCTGTGGTCTTACAACAAAAAATGTTTTCTAATGGATGCCGCGCCCTCTGGGCTAAAAAGGAAAGTGACCATCCGGCTTGTTATCAGTGCATTAGTGCACATGGCATGGTTGACTTGCCCATCTGTGAAAGCACCATTTATACTGAACGATATATAGGTTTTGGAACAACATAAGTTGCCATCCAGACATTGTCTTTTTCTGGGAAGGCCTTGCTTATTTGAGCAAGACAATGCTACATTTTGCATGTACTACAACTGCATGGCTCCTTAGTAAAAGTGTCCAGTTGCTAAACTGGCCTGCCTGCAGTCCAGACTTGTCAACCATTGGAAGCATTTGGCGCGTTATGAGAAAAATGTGTTGCGTTATGAAACAAAGAAGAATCTGATCAGTTGAGCACCTGCTATCCTATATGAAGCAAGAGTGGAAAAATATTTCACTTTCAAAATGACAGCAATCGGCCGCCTCAGTTCCAAAACGCTTGCATAGTATTGTTAAAAGAAGAGGTGATGCAACACGGTGGTTTACATGCCCCTTTCCCAAAAAATTTGTAGCGTGTTACTGGCATCACATTCAAAATGGACATGTATTTATCCCCCCCCCCGAAAATCTCTGTTTCAATATTGGTATGTTGTCTTTCCACTATTTCCAATTAGGGATAAACGATTTGCACATCATTGCATTCAGTTTTTATTTGCATTTACATGGAGTTTTTGCACATTTTTTGGAACATTATATCAGTTAAGGAAATAATTAATGAATTAAACAAATGACTGTGATATGTAGTATTCTTAATGTGTATAATGTTGTAATGTTGTAGAATGCACAGATTGTAGGCCTCTCTGCATAAGAGCTTTCTTCTATGTAAAATGGAATGTTTCTGTTTCCATCAATATGTACATTATATGTTTGTCTGCAATCTTAATAAAGTCACAGGTCTTTCATAAAAATAAAGATATAGCAAGGTTATTTGCTTTTACAACATTTCCTTCCCCAACCTTAATGTATTCTCTCACACCTGTATCTTTGTGTTTGTGTGTATTTCAGTTCATGGTTGGTCAAGCAAGTCAATTAATTTAGAACCAAGTCATTTTAAAGATGTTACCTTGAATTTGAATAGAAAGTTCCTGCTTTCAGCTTCAGTAATGGCATTGAAAAAAACTGTTTAATTTATTTTTTGTTACCAATGAGATGTTGCACGCATGCATCTCATTGGCAACATGAAGAGAGATGAAGCATGACGATGACAAATGTAAGGCATGCTATGTCTCTTAAAAGTGACGCTATGTGAAGATTGTTGCTCTACATTTTTCATTCTAATTCTAGATACTGTTTACATAATTGTTTATATTTTCGTACAACGTACCAGGATGGAACTTACGGAAATTGTTATGTGCTTTGAAGCTGACTCGGTGCGCTTAAGAAAGAAAACCACAAATTTAAACCCAAATGTAATGTCCCCTCAGAGGGGTGCAAGTTGGGCAGCATTCTCTTCAAAGAGTGTTTTCACAAAAATCTAAAAAATCACCTAGTATGATTTAAATTAATTAGCATTTTATTGCATTCAGAAAAGCAGAACTTAATATTTGGTGCAGAAACCTTTGTTTGCAATTACAGAGATTATACTTGTCCTGTAGTTCTTGACCAGGTTTGCACACACTGAAGCAGGGATTTTGGCCCACTCCTCCATACAGACCTTCTCCAGATCCTTCAGATTTCAGGGCTGTCGCTGGGCAATACGGACTTTCAGCTCTCTCCAAAGATTTTCTATTGGGTTAAGGTCTGGAGAATGGCTAGGCCACTCCAGAAACTTGAGATGCTGCTTACAGAGCCACTCGCGATACATGGCCCCATCCATCCTCCCCTCAATATGGTGCAGTCGTCCTGTCCCCTTTGAAGAAAAGTATCCCCAAAGAATGATGTTTCCACCTCCAAGCTTCATGGTTGGGATGGTGTTCTTGGAGTCCTTCTTCATCCTTCTTCTTTCTCCAAACACGGCGGGTGGAGTTTTAACCAAAAAGCTCTATTTTTGTCTCATCAGACCACATGACCTTCTCCCGTTCCTCCTCTGGATCATCCAGATGGTCATTGGCAAACTTCAGACGGGCCTGGACATGGCTTGAGCAGGGGGACCTTGCGTGTGCTGCTGGATATTAATCCATGACGGCGTAATGTGTTACTAATGGTTTTCTTTGTCATTGACCAGGTCCTGTCGTGTAGTTCTGGGCTGATCCCGCACCTTCCTCATGATCATTGATGCCCCACGAAGTGAGATCTTGCATGGAGTCCCAGATCGAGGGAGATTAACCGTCATCTTTAACTTCTTCCATTTTCTAATAACCGCGTCAACAGTTGTTGCCTTCTCACCCAGCGGCTTGCCTATTGACCTGAAGCCCATCCCAGCCTTGTGCAGGTCTACAATTTTATTCCTGATGTCCTTACAAAGCTCTCTGAGTGTGTGGACAGATGTCTTTTATACAGGTAACGAGTTCAAACAGTTGCAGTTAATACAGGTAATGAGTGGAGAACAGGAGGGCATCTTAAAGAAAAACTAACATATCTGTGAGGGCTGGAATTCATACTGGTTGGTATGTGATCAAATACTTGTCATGCAATAAAATGCAAATTAATTATTTAAAAATCATATAATGTGATTTTCTGGATTTTTTTTTAGATTCCTTCTCTCACGCTTGAAATGTACCTATGGTAAAAATGACAGACCTCTACATGCTTTGTAAGTAGGAAAACCTGCAAAATCAGCAGTGTATCAAATACTTGATCCCGCACTGTATGTCTAGCTATATCAGCCTATAGTCCACATGGATTAGCTTCACAAGTTGTCAATAGACTTCTAAACGTGTGACTGAATCTGCTATATCTGAAACACATGCCTGTCTTGTTATTGTGGAGGAACTAGGATATAGCCCCTGACCAGAAATAGATGTCCCTCATTAGCTGTTGTGTGTTCAAACTCAACCCAGTTTTACACACATATTTTCCATTTTCCTATTTCACACGAATGCCACCTAGGATCAAAGAACACAATATTCTTGTTTTATGGCAGTTCTTTCTCGATGATATATAAATGTTGCTGCATGTTATCTCTGTCTGCACATGAGAAGAATGATTTTCTCTCTCTTTCTGAGCAAACCCATCAGAGTAATAGATAGCACTAACTGGGTTTATTTTGCACATGATTTCATCAAACCAATCAATATTTTCTTTGGTGTTATATGACCATGGCTGGAAAATGGTTATTGGTTGAGTTACACTGTGTGCAAATAACAAGCAACTTTTTTCATTGTCTTTCATAGCAGTAATGACCTTATTGTAAGTTTTTTCTTGATTAAGGAGTGAAAGGAACAATATTTTCTTTTGATCAAGTGATTGATTATAGCAACCGCCCAACTCAACCCTGGGATTTTTTTCTAATCTTCTATTCACCACATCAAAAGCTGTGGCCCAACACCACCATCGTCATTTTTTTCAAGAACCTTGTTTTATCATATGTGAGATTGCTTTACAGTAAGCTGTAACTGTGAAACCTGTTGTGCAATTCCTCCTATTGCCATATGTGATTTGACAACGCTCAAGGTTTTTGTCTGTGGCTTTGTTCTTACACAAAGAAACTAATCTTCTTGAAGCAGACGTACTTTGTAATAGCTGTGCAGCATTCACTGAAGATAATAAAAAATCATAACAGAGTCGGACAGGCTTCTAAGCTGATTCAATGGCTTGGTCTTTTGCTGCATACAACACAATTTCTTTATGTGAGAGTAGTTCCTCTGGACTCAACTAACACTTTATTTGCATCAAAGAGTAGATTATAAGAACTAATAACTCAAGCGATACACCAACAATACTTTTTCATTTTCAGCCAGCAATCAGTCAGTAAACTGTTTGGCAACACTGACGTTGGGCGTGCTCAGGGATTAGGAGAGCAATGCTGACGCAAGGCATCTTCAGGGATAAGGAGAGCAACAATGATGTAGGGCATGTTCAGGGATAAGGACAGCAGCACTGATGTATGGCATGTTCAGGGATAAAGGCAGCAGCACTGATGTAGGGTGTTTTCAGGGATAAAGAGAGCAAGACTGATGTAGGGTGTTTTCAGGGATAAAGAGAGCAACACTGATGTAGGGCGTGTTCAGGGATAAAGGAAGCAACACTGATGTAGGGTGTGTTCAGGGATAAAGAGAGCAACACTGATGTAGGGCGTGTTCAGGGATAAAGGCAGCAACACTGATGTAGGGCGTGTTCAGGGATAAAGAGAGCAACACTGATGTAGGGTGTTTTCAGGGATAAAGGCAGCAACACTGATGTAGGGTGTTTTTAGGAATAAAGAGAGCAACACTGATGTAAAACATGTTCAGGGATAAGGAGAGCAAGTTCAGACTAAAGGCCCTCTGCCTGAAATGTACCAGCCTTTAAAATCCACCATAACCTGTCCAGTCATCGAAAGGCCAGAACATAGTATGGGCATGTTAACATTTCACTTAAACATGTCTTGGAAGCAGATCTGTCATAGCAATTATACAATCAAGGTAATTTGTTGAGTGAATGGAAAGGGTAGAGCTTACATTTGAAACGGCCTGAATGATCTGATTGGGCATTAGACAGAGGCTAGTGCATGTTCCATCCTCCTCCATCCCTCCTAAACCCATAATGATAACCCTAATCATATCCCTGGCATACCAGCACTTTCAAAATATCAGAGGTTACCCAATTACACATACAATCTATCAGTAACTCTCAGTGCAGTGTTAAAGGTTAATGGATATAGGCCTAAAGCATTTCTGTCATCTGCACATACTCAGAAAATGCTATAAATTGTCTTGATTTATTTTGGATTGACAGTTCCCCCCAGTTACTGTACAGTGTGTATCCGAAACAACTGCAATGTGGTTAAAAGTAAAATGTTGAAACGCCCACACGCCTCGTGTGTTAGTAAGAGAAAGGGAGAAAAGCGTGATCTTCGTGCCCTTTCATCTTGGGTTTAGACAAAGTTAAAGTCTTATATCATTGGCGGCATTTGGATTTCTGTTTTCTGTTTCAGCAATGATAATGGCCTGGGGCTGTGTTTGAGTGCCTTTTGTTCGTGCAGTGGGAGGAGGATTAATACGAGAATCAAAAGTTACTTTACACTCTACCCTTGTTGAAGCAGGAGACGACATTTTATTTTCTGAAGCAAGGCGCTGGGTAACTTGAAGAATTAAAAGAAAACCCAATTATCCATAATTCTGGCCACCACAACCCCCCCCCCCCCCCCCCCCCCCCCCCCCCCCCCCCCCCCCCCCCCCCCCCCCCCCACACACACACACCTTATCTTCCAAAGTCTCCCTTTAACCTACAGTAACATGTAAAAATTTCATTTTTCACAGAGGACTCGCAGGAGGCAACGTGTAATGTTTTTGTGTATGTCACGCTGCGGCACATTTGCATCCTTTATAGTTTTTTTTACAGACTGGCTGTTTTCCTATCTTGTGAATTTAGTTTAGCATTTGGGAAACACATTTGGTCAAATCCTCAGAAAACATTTCACAGTCCTGTGGACTGGAGGTGGACCGTGACAATCCTCTGTAATAATTCCATTATACACGCTAGATTAATTCTAAGCCTGTTTGTTTTTTCTTTTTCTTTCTGTTTTTCCTTAGGTAGCTTTTCATTTTCCCCGTCCTACAATCACAATACTAAGAGAACCCTGGAATGACAATGAAATGTAATCCTTTTTGTCACGGCTGTTAACAATTCACATTGCACCGACAGGTACAAAACCGTGGTAATAATACTTTCCAATCTTCTTCTTTTGACACTCTCGTACTGTAGCCTCGCATGTGTTCAATGTACTTCAGTCCTGACAAAGTTGACAGGGCACAATGAAGGCCATATTTTCGAGTCCTCATTCTCTGCTGTTTTGCGCCCACTTCTTCATAGGGTGTTGTGAAGGAACTGCAGGGCTGCAGTGGTAATGAGACAGAAAGGTTCTCTGCACTAAATCGCTGACGCTGTTTATGGCACATATTTCAATCTTAACACGGATCAAGCTTTCAAAGTCCCTTGCGACAATTAAATGAAGCTGCCAAATGCCCCCTTCTCTCAGTGTTCTCAACAGGTAAGAGAATATAAGGTGAAGTTCATAAGCTTAATTGCATTTCTCTAAATCTGCAGGTCAACAGGAAAAGTTGATCCACATAATATTGCGCATTTTGCATAGGCAAACGTCAGTAAAAGGTGGTTGTGTAAGACACTGCTTTATAGCTGGTATTTTTTTAAATACAATTTGTGAAACAAGTACTAAGTTGGATGTTTGAAGATGTATCTATGTGATTTCCTATTCATTGGTTGTGTTGGTGTGTTTACTTTGATGGTGTGGAATATGACACAGCAAAAACAAATTTTCAATTCACCACTTGTTTTTTGGCCCATCTCTCAACTGCAAGTCATTTAACGACAAAAACATAGACAATTACTGAAAACCTCAGTCTAATACAGAATGTTTTGTGCCTGAAGGAGCTGTTTAGCAACCTGAATGCAAAGGAAATGGAACAGCATTGGGCAAACAGAAAATGAATTCAAAAGAAGAATCCTCAGACAAAATATATTTATTTGTTTTGATTTTACTTGGTGTGTGTCCTCGCCTACTGAGAAGGCAAAGTGGTGATGTGATGATGAGATTCATTTGTTCAATTCAGAGTCCCATTAGAGCTAGCCATGCTCTGTAGAACCCCCATTGTGAGACACCACTAGGAGTCCAGGGCTAGACTGAAGCATTAAATTGCACCCCCACAGATCCTGAGTCTCAATTTGTTTGGGAATGCAATGCAAATGTGAACAGGCTTTGCCCGCTTGGGGCAGTGCTCTGTTTTTGGGCTTCTCTACATGGGTCTCACACTATTGGTCTGTATTGGACCATTATTTAACCATAGTCATATGTCACCAACAACTGCAAATAATATTCCTGTGAGGAGCAGATGTTTGGTGAAGAAGGTTCCCCCTTAGCGTCTGCATTCATCACATGGTCCAGTTACAGAAATGCTCATCAGAAGGGCCAATCCATCTCAAAAGGGTCATAAAGGCACCCGGCCATTATCATTCTCAAATGTGTCTTTATTTCTTACATCCTCCCCCCTTTGCCCCTCCTTACAACACATTGGAGGCCATAATACTGTAGGTTTCACACTTGATACCATCTGCTCCTATGCACTTCGAGAAGCTGGCAAGGGGAGGTACTGAGAGTAGTCCTGATGGATATTGAGTGCTCCTCTGCCATGACTGAAAACACACTACAAACACGTATTGAGCTGAGGTAACTGTGGTTTAATAATTAGGTGAAAGATCTCCTTGTTTGACCATTTTATTGGGTAAGAAAACATTCTTATTTACAGCAACGACCCGGGAGCCACTGAAGTCTACCGTCTTGGGACAGGAGAACAAGGTTTTTCCCAGGATTACAACAAGCAACCTCTTGTTTACAGGCCAAATAGGCTACCTTGCCGCTTTTAACCTGAAGAGCAAGTTTATTTGAGTTATGACAAACCGGATATAAGGTCCTTTATTGTAAATTATTAGGAGGAGTCTTAAATACAATATCTGAAAATAGATTGATTCAGAATTGATTGGATATTTGGCTCAGTTCAGGCAGAGGCAATGAACCTCCAAAACCCCAGTCATTCCCAAGACATTTGTCTTCAAAAGGAAATCAAACTGTGCATTTATCTACATCTATGAAAGGCACAGGATATATGACCTAAATAAATGTGGGAGAACCAACAATGCCTCATGTTACAGAATGTTGATTCCACTAATGGACTCAGAGAAGATGTTGGATTGTCTTGGGAGGAAAGCATTATAACTCATCAGCCAGATCAATATTCAACATACAATCCAGCTTGCAACTGAGTCCGGACCATTAGATGACGAGAAAAAAAAATCCTATAAAAACGCCATTGTTCCAAAATGTGTGAGTTAAATCAAGTCATCACATATTACTACAGCTTTGCACCAAGTGCATCCAAATAAGTAAGATAGAAATACAGGTTATGGTATAAAATGAAAATGTTAAAATCTTATGAGTTGAGACTTTCAGAATGGAAGCCAAACAAAGTAGCCACTAGCCAAAAAGACTGTTTCCAACCCAATGACACCTTATTCCCTAAACAGTTCCCTACTTTTCACCAGAGCTACAGTATAAGCTAGTCAAAAGTAATGCGCTTTAAAGTAAACAGGATTTGGGATTTACCTCTGTATACTCCACACAAATACAATACAGCAGCACTTCTTTTGAGTCTGTTTCTTGTGAAGATTCCTGTAATCAGTGGTTGAGGATGTTTATGAAAGGCCCGTCTTACAATGCTGAAATCTATTAAATTAAAGTATGAAAATCGATGAAAAACATCTTTAGAGAGAGCAATAGAAAATTGTTGGTTGCTGCTTTGCCTGCTTTGCCCTTTATTTTCAGTAAAGGATGTAGAGAGACAATTCAGTATGATTTAATAAAAAAATACTTTGAATATATGTTTTTTTAAGAAGAATCTTGGAAGAAGAATCTTTTTTTCTTCTTTTTAGATGTGTGTGGGTGTTTAGGGATCTTTCATTTAGGGATATTTATATGGTTCCCTATAAATGCCAGTCTTATTACCCTTTAAAATGTAATTGTTCATGACAGGGCAACATACAGTATAGCACTTTCCACATCAAATCTCTACATGATGCTGGCTTCTAAAGTCATTTCTAAATAATATTGGAACCCAGCCCAGATATGGGATATCCAACAACTAGATTTATGAATAATCTGGAGCCTGCATTCAGAATGACTACCAGTATAGGCAAGATTCTACGCTGACACTACTTTAGTCATCTCAGGTACCATCTCAGCAAATGCTTTTAAGAAAGGGGGGACATGTCCCCCACAATGTTAGACACAGATACACAAATGCCACCCCCCCAAAATAATAGGAACTTTACACACATTTTACATGCCCCCCCATATGGAACTCACTCCCACACCCTTGCATCTCAGTGATGGAAACAAATAGCAAGCTTCTGAATGATCGGATACATTTTGAGCACCGTTCCTCTTATTAACATATCGCTCTTTTATGTTTGTGTAGCATACAAATAGTTATGTGCACGCAATACACAGATTTGAAAATGAATAATTCAGGAAATCACCCTGATATTAAGCATGGTGGGAAATGTGAAAATCAATCCAGCTGTGTCCTGCATGAATACTCTACCTTAAGCCTCCTCTGCGCTCTCTGTCTACCAATACTCACATCCTTTCAAGACGCGTTCTCTAAATAAAGTTTTTAGACTGCTGTCAGCATGGGCTACTCAGCTGCCTTCTCAGATTGAAGCTCACAGACTTCAGTGTAGATTCCTCTCATGTACACACACACACACACACACACACACACACACATGTGCACGCCACATGCGTGGCAGTGTATCTCTCACAGAGGGGGTGTGAAAAAGTTTTGGGAAGGTGACAGACTTTGATTTGCTATTTTGTCCTGCACATTGGATTTGAAATGGTAAATGGTTGTGTTAGAAATCAGACGTTTCCTATAGTGGTTGTAATAATGATCGCGTACCCGGTTGTCAAGGGAGAGAGTAATTCATTTGTTTATTGCAGCATTAGATAGTCTTGTTCATGTGGATACGGACCTGGCCTTCCTAACACACTCAATCTCTTCTCACTCAGTCTCTTCTCACTGTAATGTTGGTTACAAGCTGATATATACATTGAATGTTTACCTAGCAAAGATCCGGTTTCCAAGACAGTAACCCCCCCATACCAAATGGTCAATGTAAACATTCCTGTGGTTATCAGAGAGCAAACTACAGAGAGATAATCTAAACAGTGATTTTATAATAATTCACCGGATATGGATGTATACCTTTAACTGACATTTTATAGTTTTATTTCAGATCCATATTTCTATAGTACAATGTCCAAAACAGCAAAAACAAAACATGTATAAGAGACCACTGCAAAATTAGCAATTTCTCTGGTTTTACTATTCATAGGTATGGGTTTGAGTAAAATGACCATATTTGCTTAATTCTATAAACTACTGACAATATAACTCCCAAATTCCAAATAAAAATATTTTCATTTAGAGTATTCATTTGTTGAAAATATCAACTGGTCATACAACCCAATACAAAGGCATAGTTTTCTTAACTTAAATAACGCAAGGATAACAAATTCATATTCAGTATTCAACGAGTTCAGAAATTTGGTGGAATAACCCTGCTTTTCTATTACCTGGTATGTAACTCTGGTCTTTGTGACACCCATGTCTGCATAACATTAGAGGATCATTAGGTACTCTGACCATACGTTAATCTGCCTAAACCAATAAGGGTATCTGTTCTTTGTTCTTCAGAAATGTGATTGACTGCCTTTCATGATGTTCTCTTACCCCCTTGATGGTAAACACCTAGGGCAGGAAGGATAAGGAATTGTTTTTTGTCTTTAGACAATGAATAAGCAGTGCCTTTGGTTCCTTGGGATAAGTTTGTGGGACAGCTCGTCTGTTTAGGGAAACCTATATGACATAAGACAGCGGTGCAGCATCTTACCACACCCTTTTCAATTGTAATAAGTACACTGACTGTTCTGTGATTCCTCATTATTCTGAAAGCTTTTGACGCGTCTCTCTATTTGCAAATAAATTGCTAATTGTACCAAGCGAAAATTAGTCTCTGTACTTACTCCTTTAAGAGTTCCTATTGTTGGAATTACCATCACACTTGTGACCAGCCATCCATGACAGGGTCTTGATTAGGTGGTCCTCCATACACACCATGATTGAACTGGCTGTGTCCTTCTGAAAAAAACTGTTCTCAGAGTTGGGGAACATTGTCAGAGCAGAAGGAAGCAGGTGTTCTTCCAGGATAATCTTGTACTTAACTTGATTCATGCGTCCTTCACAAAGACAAATCTGCCGATTCCAGCCTTGCTGAAGCATCCCAAGATCATCACCAATCCTCCACCAAATGTCCCAGTGGGTGTGAGACTCTGGCTTGTAGGCCTCTCCAGGTCTCCGTCTAACCATTAGATGACCAGGTGTTGGACAAAGCTGAAAATGTAACTCGTTTCTCTACAGTCCAATCCTAATGGTCTTATGGTCTTGCGAACTTCAGCCTGGCTCTTCTGTTCTTCTCATCAATGAAGGGTTTTTTCGAGCTTTGCACAACTTCAGCCCTGCCCCTAGCAGCTTGTTTCGAACCGTCCTTGCCGTTCACTTCACCCCAGCTGCTGTTTGACATTCTTTTTGTATGTCACTTGATGTCATTCTACGGTTGACATCTATGATTGACATCTTCTCATCAGTGGACAGTCATTTACGCCCTCTGCCAGTCGTCCCCAAGCTTTGTTGTCCCCAATGACTGTGGCTTGACCTTGTTCTTATGATCCGCTGTCTTTGAAATTTTCAGGCAGGAAGCAACCTGGCACTAACTATCCCTCTGCCAGTAAAGCCAGAATTTAGCCATTCTTTACCTCACTCAAAGCTTTTCTTTCAACTCTTTTGTCATGCTGAATAGTTATTTTTTATTCACATTACGTTTGAGGTACTACTTGCACTGTTTTTGCCATCCAGCTGGTCCTATTGCAAGAGGATAGTGATGACCACAGCAATGGTTTTCATAATTTTCCTCATTTAATTGGATTTGGTTCAGGCAAATTGGGGTGTGCCAGTGTTGGAATTCAATAGACACTGGACTGAAATGGCTCCCATACATGAAGCTGATTTAAGAAAAATTAGGAGTGGTCTCTTAATTTCTTCCAAAGCTGTATGTATATTCAATCTATTTGAAAGGTGCAGTTTTGTGGAGTAGTGAACTACATTTAGTTCAACAAGAAATGTAATTACCTTTAACAGAGGTTTAGTGAAAGTAATTACATTACATTCCAGGTAGTGTTTCCTGTTGTTACAGCTTATCCCCATTGAGTTCCGACAAGTTAACCAGTGACACTGACAAGACTTGAAACTAGATTGGGGTGCTGAAAATATGGGTTAAGCTGGCAAACTATCAGATGAAGAAATCAACCTCATTCATACAAATACCAAAGAAATTATTTAAAAAATGACTAGACAAGATTATTTGCTTTAGCAACAGAAATCTAAAAGAACCTATTTGCATAGTTCTCCCCTTCGAGGTCACAGTGATACAGCATACTATTTACTGTTTCAAAACATTTCAGGTTGATGGGTTAGTACACTAATACTAGTTATGGTTCCGTCTCCCGTTGAGTGTCAAGGAAGCACTACTGCATCCTGCATTGTAAACATCATATATGTGGTCATATTGGATTGCATATGCATATTTCTTCTCCATCCATCAACACCATCCATTAGTCAGTGTGATGAACTGGGGTGAGCTGGGGTTTGTGAGAAGGGTGGATATCAAAAAGGGCCCAGGACTGTTTTTTTCTCTCCAAAAACATCCTTATTACAAATGTTTGACCAATAAACTATTAGATTAAATCAATGAAAGGTTTAGACATGCTGAAGCTCTTGCTTACAAGCCACCCTAGTAATTATTTGGTAATAAGATATTATACATTTGTGTAGTTAAGGGATGTTTTTAATAGAAACTGGTTCTTGTTTGGCAGATAAAATTTTGTATTGGCATTTGTCAATAAAACCTGTCAATTAAAACGTTTTGTGTAAAACATTTTTGAGATTAAACACTCCAACGTGAAACTAAATATGAATTCAGAGCAAGCAGATACATGTGGTTATGATAAGAAAATTTAATGGCGTTACTGGGAGTGGGGGGATTAAATTGATCACAACTCAGTTTCCACTTCATGTTTTAAAGTACTTTGTTTTTCCAGTGTGCGAGTACACAATTGAATTATAATGGAAATGTTGGCCAATTTTGACATTCAATGTCTTTTCTCTACTCCAGGTTCCAGTGCAGTATTCACACAGCAGCCCACAGACCTGGTGGTGGTTTCGGGTCAGCCGGTGACCTTGCCCTGCTCCATCCCTGGGTACCATGGCATGGTGCTATGGCTCCGAGATGGCATGGCCCTGGGTGTCAATAGGGACCTATCGGGTAGGAAAACTTCTTCTCTGTTCTGGTTTAACTTGGAATGGTGATCATTTTGCATTCATGAAGCATTTATAACCGCTACGCATGACATTAAGAGTGATAACGTATGTCTTTGACCCAACATTTAGTATATTCATTTGAACTTTCATTAATGCTTTGCCAGTTAGAGTTTTCTGTCACTGCTGCATACAATATGAAACCACTTTTAAAAAGATAATAATAACATATGTAAGGCTTTGAATGCCACGAGAATTTTTGTTCACTTACTTTCTTCCCTCCTCTCCCAACCACTCGCTTGTTCTATCACATCCTTTTCTCTATCTTCCCAGAACAGGGCAACTTACCTTTGGGTTTTTCTGCTTCTTTCTCTTCTTCTTTTACTGTTTCTTTTCTTTAGCTTTCATCTGTTCCTTCATTATCTTACTCTCTTTAGCTCTGCTTTGTGCCTGTGTTTTAGCCTGGAACATAGCATTTTCTCTCTGTCTTTTCCTCTCAAGTCTGTAGCTTTGCCTTCCTTTCCATCTCTATTTCTAAATTGTTTCTTCCTCTCCATTTCTCCTCTCTTGGAAACAACTTCTATCTGAAGCCTCCATCTCTATTGAAGGCCCTTATCAGTCTGTCTGTCCATCACTTTCCCTGTTCTTCATGGATTGAACAACTGTCTCTGTCATATTTCTCCATTGTTTTTGTGTGCTTAAGCGCGTAGGTTGGGACATTTTAGCTACTTTACCTTAGAAATAAAACCAATAAAACAAAACAAATCCGTACTGTCTTTATGGGAAATGACAAAACTACAAATCCAATGATAGAACAAAGAAACAGAGAACTCTGACTATTTAATCTGACTTTGATCATAAATTAAAGGGTTGTAACACATCCCACAGGAGTCATAAACACAATGATTGTGTCATTGCTGTTTTTGTTTAACTGCTGTTCTTCAAAACCTTTCAATGCTTTTTATGCAAAACATTTATCAGAACGCTCTTTTGAAATATAAATCAAAGAAACGGTATGTGGTTTATATGGCAAAATACTTTTTAGCTGGAAACAATGGAGATTCAATCGCAACAAAATCATTTGTTGCTCCTACATTGTTGCTCCAATTTGTAATTAACACACGGCTTCCTTGTAGCGATCACCCCCCGACTCAGGGCAGTCGGTTTTGTATGTGTACCTTCCAAAGCACATCACGTGCCGTTCTGCTCCTTTCTATGATGCTTCCTCAACTAGACAGTCTACCGGAATTATATATTTATGCGCAGGAAAGAATGCACTCTCCGGACCTCTACCGTGATTGAGCTTAAAGGGAGACATCGCAGGGAGTCGCTAGAGTGCGATGAGGCATTACATTCTCAAGTGATACCGTAAACGAGCAACATTGTGTGAGTTTCGTCTGTATAGAATCCACACTCGGAAAAAAGGAATATCAAATGTATGTTTTCTATTTTATTTAGAGGTAACAAGAGCGTTAACAAATGATTTGTGACTTATACCATTTTCAGCGGGTGTGGATTGTTGTTTGAGTACCACTGCGTTTCCACCATAACTGTTTCTATTTGTTGTTTCCACAATTCTCCCATTCCTCTGCATTAGTCATCTTGCGACACTGCAGTTCTTGTGTTTGAGGCATTTAAACATTATTTTTTTCCTCAATCTTACAAAATACAGTAAACTCAACTAACCTCACATCGTCGCGCTCCATACTGCATCTGGGTTAAAGAAAATCAACATTTGAAAGTTGCAGCAATTTATAGCAACATCTGCTGCTCTGCCAGATGGTTAAATCATGTTTTGCTCATTTCCAAAGCGGCAGTATGAGTCTGCTTCCCCCAATCTTTCCTCGGGTTGTTTTGAAGACTGTACTGATGCTCTGACTGCTGCCAAAGGAAATTATTTCCCACAATCAGCTTTCAGTGTGATGTTTGGATAGATAGAATGGCGGACGAATACTGGATGAATAAGATTTAACAACCATCCATACAAACTCTTTTACCCAATCAATGTCTTTTAGGAGACATGCCATGCCACACACTCTTGTCAAAACAAACAATTTAAATAAATTAAATAACATAATTTCAACAGGACAAAGTACACTTGGGGTTAAAAAATGGTAATAGACAACATTTTCTACAAATCCTGTCATGCCAATCTGTTGCATTGTTTTCCCTGTGGATGTTGTCTGATTTTGCCTCAATCCCCTGTTTTATTTTGTCACGGACAGCGTTTCCATAATTGGGCCTGAGAGAACAATCCTGTCCCGTAACGTTTATACATTCTCACTCCGGGTCCTTTTAGTAGCACCCTGGGATCCATCGCCGGTGTCACTGAAGTGCAGCACAATGACCGGTTCCACGGGGATCTGCGAGTGCTTAACCAAACATCACCATCAGCACAGAAAATTCAAGAGAGTGGATGACTGGGCTATGTCTGTCTGTCTGTTTGTCTTCATCTGCCGTGGGGAGAAATCGAAGTGCATTTTTCCCGGCAGATCAATGACAAGTGGATGTTTGTAAAAGGGGTGGGGGAACTTATAGAACTGTGGATACTGTTTGGCTGTAGAGACGCCATGGAAATTGGACCTCTTAGCCAACACAACAGCTTTTGGAGGATGCAAGAAGGCTACATACTGACACTACGCAATGGTTTTAATGGCTATAATAACTATCATCAGTAGGTAAAAAAACAGTTTATGCAGTAAAGGATAATGGTACTTAAAGCTAAACATCATTTGCATATTTGACTGAATAGGACAGATTATGGCGATAAAGTGCTTTGGTGAATCAAAGGCAAAAGTCAAGGACGGAAAATATCATTTTGAAATGCAAATGCAGAGCAATAAAATGGTTTTCAAAAGAAAGTTGAGGCAAGGATTTGCCTGTCAACGGCACTGGCGGCGTCCTTGCCTTTTGCTTGCTCTTCCTGTGTGATTTGGACTTTTTTTCACTCTATAAATTGGAGTGAGGAAGGAAGTGTTTCCATAAAGCGTTTATCTTCTCATACCTGTTCCTTTTGATACTACTCAGAGTTTTAGTCACAAATGGCAACATATCAGAGATGGAGTCTCAGTCTTGCGGCCTTGATCTCAAGACCACGCAAGACCTCATAAACGTTGTCTGGGTCTCCAGGATTTGGGTCTTGATCTGGGTCTACAGTGTTCTGATCTTGACTCCATCTCTTTAACATATTACCTTGATAGTGCAATTTACTTTTGGACAGGGCAAGTATGTTCATATTTTTCTGGAATTGTATGTATTCTGGGAATGTACTCTCTCATTTTCCAACACCCAAACTAAATGCATGCATTTTAGTATTCCCCAAAGTAAAAATCCCAGTACTTCAATATAAATTAATAGATGTTGGTAACGCTTTACATTAGCAGGGGTTCTCAGCTCCAAACCTGGGGAACCAGAGTACTGCTATGGCTGACATTGTGAACCACAACAGTAAGCAATCCTTGTTAAAGGGGTTAGAAAGATTTATATCGTGGCTGTCGGGTGGAAACCTTGTATCTCCATTTTTTTTATTGACATTTTTCTTAAATCAATGCTATTGGTCACCCTTCATACTTGTCTGTGGGTTTTACAAATATTTAACCAATGAAAAGTATAAAAAGAGCTTGTGACTAAACCTCATAACTCTATTGGATCCTCTAACCGTTAGCAAAACCTTGCAGCTCCCCACCTCCATCTGGAATGAAGATGTTCTGCGCAAAGCAGAACTCAAGCTAAACAGTACTGAGGTGATTTCGTCTGACTTAATCTGAAGGGGAATCTTTATTTTATGATGGACTACTTGTTTTTATAACTGTGTATTATTAATCTATTTATTTTTATTTATATGGCAATTAATCAACTATCTTACAAGTGTACACTACAATACCTGTGAGTATTGTGTTTGAAAATGTTTAATAACAAGACATTTTGGCCTAATGTATTCAACGACAGGATAAGCACCTAGCTACAATATACATTGTATCCTCTAAGTTGATGATAACATAATACGATGCACTTACAGATGCAGCCGTTCTAATCAATGATGAACAAAACACAAAACACATAACTGTTTTGGACATACAACGTTTGCGACCGACAGCTTTGATATGTTAATGTAAAGTGTAACCTATGTGTCTTGTGAGGGTTTTAAAATTAAAACAAACAAGCATTTCACAATTTTCAGCAAGAAACATGAGAAATATATGTATTCTGTATATACAGTTGTGCATAACCTTGGAGAAAAGTTTGCATGCCTTTTGCGAATTGGTAATAAATGCAAAATGTTTGTAGGCTAAACACATTTCTCTTATTTGTTGTTGGATTCATAATCAACTGTAGGGTTATTCAGAATGGCTCAATCAAAAAACAAGACATGGGCACAAAGGAAAAATGAAATGACCCCAGTCATGACCCTTAATACTGTAAATCTTTAGCATCAATGATAGCGTGCAGTCTTTTGTAATAGTTGTCTATGAGGCCCAATTCTTGCAGGTGGTATAGCTGCCCATTCTTCTTGGCAAAATGCCCTACGGGTCATGCAAAGTCTTTGGTTGTGTTGCATGAACCGCACATTTGAGATCTCCCCAGAGTGGCTCAATGGTATTAAGATCAGGAGACAGGGATGTCAAATTGTGCATGCAAATTGTCTGCCAGTATTTTCTGATAACATGCTGCATTCATCTTGCCATAAATATTGGGTGTGTGTTTAGAGCTCACACACACCCAAAACATCAGTGAGCCACCACCATGCTTCACAGTGGGGATGGTATTCTGTTCACTATAGGCCTTGTTGACCCCTCTCCAAACAAAGCACTTATGGTCGTGACCATAAAGCTCTATTTTGGTTTTGTCACTCCAAATTACAGTGTGCCAGAGGCTGTGAGGCGTGTTGTCGGGCATATTGTAACTGGGCTTTTTTGTGGCATTGGCACAGTAAAATCTTCTTTCTGGCAACTCAACCAAACAGCTCATATTTGTTCAAGTATTGTCTTATTGTGCTCATTGAAACAACCACGCAGTCTTTATCCAGAGCAGCCTATATTTCATCTTAGGTTACTTATGGATTTTGTCTTTGTAACCCGAACAATTCTTCTAGCAGTTTTGGCTGAAATCTTTCTTGGTCTACCTGACCTTGGCTTGGTATCAAGAGATCCCTGAATTTTCCACTTCTTAATAAGTGATTGAACAGTACTGACCGGCATGTGCAAGGCTTTTATATCCTTGTCCCATCTTTTTAAAGTATCATAACCTTGTTACTCAGGTCATTTCTGCTCCCCATGGCTCAGTATCTAGCCTGCTCAGGTCATCCACGTGAGAGCTGACCAACTCATTGACTATTTATACACAGACACTAATTGTAATTTAAAAAGCCACAATGTGGGAAATGTATACTTTTGATCAGGGCCATCTCAATGATTTCTGTTATTACGATGTAAAAAGGAGCCAAAAAAATATGTGATAATGAATTGCTTTATTCTATCACTGTCCGTACATTTTTTTTTGCATGGTCAGTAATATTTTCAAATTCAATTCCAAAATGTCACAATTTCTGCCAGGGTTCGCAATCATGTGAGCACAACTATATAGTGTGCTCATCCCCACAGGGATGAGTGACATAGGACCCATTAGTAGCCCCGCCTGCAACTGGAGCAAGGGAGATCAGAAACAATGTAAGACCTGTGGTCTGTAGCTACAGTGAGGCAAAAAAGAATTTAGTCAGCCACCAATTGTGCAAGTTCTCCCACTTAAAAAGATGAGAGAGGCCTGTAATTTTCATCATAGGTACACTTCAACTATGAGAAACAAAATCAGAAGAAAATCCAGAGATTGGAGGATTCTTTATGATTTTATTGGTAAATTCCTTGGTAAAATAAGTATTTGGTCACCTACAAACAAGCAAGATTTCTGGCTCTCACAGACCTGTAGTATAAAAGACACCTGTCCACAACCTCAAACAGTCACACTCCAAACTCCACTATGGCCAAGACCAAAGAGCTGTCAAAGGACACCAGAAACAAAATTGTAGACCTACACCAGGCTGGGAAGACTGAATCTGCAATAGGTAAGCAGCTTGGTGTGAAGAAATCAACTGTGGGAGAAATTATAAGAAAATGGAAGACATACAAGACCACTGATAATTTCCCTCGATCCGGGGCTCCACGCAAGATCTCACCCCGTGGGGTCAAAATGATCACAAGTGTCACGGACGGGAGTGGGGACCCAGGCGCGGATTGGCAAGGCAGAGGTGGAGAGGAGGGCGGAGGGGGCGGAGTCAAACAGGGTAGGGAGACCCATACAGGCGGCGGAGGCACCGATCGGGGACAGGCAGAGGAGTCGGGAACAGGCGGTAGGTCGGTGCACGGGCGGACGGCAGAAGCACAGGTAGGTAACAGGCAGAGTAGTGAGGGATGGGCGGTAGGTCCAAACACTGGCTGACAGCAGAAGTACAGGTGGGGAACAGGCAGAGTAGTCGGGGACAGGCAACGAGTCAGTACACGGGAGATCCAAACGAACAGAAGACTCGAGGATTGCTGTGAAGCGCATGTGAATAACGACCATGATCCGGCAGAGAAGGAATGACAGAGGGGTGAGGAAATACTGTTGGTAATGGGGCAATTGGGGACAGGTGCACAATCGTGGATTGGGAACAGGTGCGTAATTGGAAGCTGAGCGGGTGTGTGAGTGACTAGGAACGCGAGGACCTGCCTCCGCGAGATCGCGGAGGCGCGGTCGTGACAGCAAGAACGTTGAGCAAAAGTCCCAGAACCACATAGGGGGACCTAGTGAATGACCTGCAGAGAGCTGGGACCAAAGTAACAAAGGCTACCATCAGTAACACACTACGCCGCCAGGGACTCAAATCCTGCAGTGCCAGACGTGTCCCCCTGCTTAAGCCAGTAAATGTCCAGGCCCGTCTGAGGTTTGCTAGAGAGCATTTGGATGATCCAGAAGAGGATTGGGAGAATGTCATATGGTCAGATGAAACCAAAATATAACTTTTTGGTAAAAAATAATGCTGTGTTGCATCCAAAGAACACCATACCTACTGGGAAGCAGGGGGTGGAAACATCATGCTTTGGGGCTGTTTTTCTGCAAATGGACCAGGACGACTGACCCTTGTAAAGGAAAGAATGAATGGGGCCATGTATCGTGAGATTTTGAGTGAAAACCTCCTTCCATCAGCAAGGGCATTGAAGATGAAACGTGGCTGGGTCTTTCAGCATGACAATGATCCCAAATACACTGCCTGAGCAACGAAGGAGTGGCTACGTAAGAAGCATTTCAAGGTCCTGGAGTGGCCTAGCCAGTAACCAGATCTCAATCCCATTGAACATTTTTGGAAGGATTTGAAAGTCCGTGTTGCCCAGCAACAGCCCCAAAACATCACTGCTCTAGAGGAGATCTGCATGGAGGAATGGGCCAAAATACCAGCATCAGTGTGTGAAAACCTTGTGAAGACTTTGACCTCTGTCAATGCCAACAAAGGATATATAACAAAGTATTGAGATGACGTTTTGTTAATGACCAAATACTTATTTTACACCATAACTTACCAATAAATTCATAAAAAATCCTATAATGTGATTTTCTGGATTTTCTTTTCTTATTTTTGTCTCTCATAGTTGGAGTGTGCCTATGATGAAAATGTCAGGCCTCTTTCATCTTTTTAAGTGGGAGAACTTGCACAATTGGTGGCTGACTAAATACTTTTTTGCCCCACTGTATATTTCCTGACTCTTTATAAGGTGCAGCTGATCTGGATGACAGGGGGAGTGAGGCCAAAAGTGACAACTTCAAGCAGGGAATGCTGTAATTGGAAGAGGAGGAAAATAATTCAAGCTCATTATTTTGTTAATGTACATGACGGTTCCACCACGTATGCCTCTCATTGAGAAGAACGCAAGTTACCAGTTTTGTCATCTTTTTTAAATGTATTTTGTTTTGTCAATAGAACTGGTGTTTGTATTTGAGTCCTTATTACTTACTTTTTGAAGATATAAGTATAGATATACAGTGAGGGGGAAAAGTATTTGATTCCCTGCTGATTTTGTACGTTTTCCAACTGACAAAGAAATGATCAGTTTATCATTTTAATGGTAGGTTTACTTGGACAGTTAGAGACAGAATAACAATGACAAAAATCCCCCCACAAATCAAAAAAAATTACTCTTATTAGCATTTGCTGTCCCAATGTTCAATGTCTTAGTGAATGTATTAGCCTAGAGAAACATTAATGCCATGCACTATGAAATAACCAATGATATGTTTCCATTCTCTGTCCACAAGTAATACTTAAAAAATAAAGAATTAATAAGACTTGGGATTGTGGGAGTAACAGATTAAATATAATCACAAAGAAACTGTGTAAAATGTAGAAGATGCCTCAGGCTTGTCTGGATCCCAGGTGTTCGTTTACATGATATGTCAAAAAGGCTGGTCTATTTGCTTTGTGTTATTTGTATTCGCTAATCTCAAAAGATGACAAACACTTTAGTCAGTAAGCTCCCTTCCATAAAATAATATACTCACTGCCACTAAGGCCAAGTTGAAATTGTTATTTTGCCAGGGTTATATGCGTGGTGTCCAATAACCTGGAGACAAAGATGTAATCAAGCCTTTTTTTTTTTTATACATT
>JACXGJ010010193.1:0-22457 GCA_016801105.1 Esox niger | reverse complement strand
CTCTGTTGTGCCATATTTTATTTGGCGATGACTGTCTTCACTGTGTTCCATGGTATATCCAATGCTAAGAAAATGTCATGAAAGTCCTAGCTGAACTTTATTTGTGATTAATCAGAGTCACTTTAAATGATGGAAGGTGTATGATGACTTCTATTTAACATGAGTTTGAATGTGATTGGTTAATTCTGAACACAGCCACATCCCCAGTTATAGGAGGGTGCACACTTATCTAACCTGGTTATTGTGAGGTTTTTATTTTTAATTTTTCCCCCTCGGAAATTTCTGTTTGTGTTTCAATTTAATTGTGCACATTATAAGTCACATTAAAGTGGAAAAAGTTCTGACATGATTTTTCTTTTACATCACAAAAACCTGGCATTTAAACAGGGGTGTGAATGCTTTTTATATCCACTGTAAGAAGCGTTTTAAGATATTTTTCTGTTATGTCTGGGCGTTTTGTAACAACCGAGTTTACGCAACTTAGGAGGCGTCATGTCCCATCCCCCCGTGAAACCTCTTGGAATTCCTCTGGTTTGAGACATTCGTTGCAGAAAGTCACTTCCTCTTGCTGACATAGTTTGCGTTGGGGCTGTCAGATATGGCGATGGAGAATTTCAAACAATTCATATTCGCCTTAGCCACGGCTGTGTTTGTTGGGTTTGTTTCGATATTTTTTGTTTTGAGATGGGTATTCCACTTCAAAGAAGGTTTAGCGTGGGATGGAGGACTTGCCGAATTCAATTGGCACCCGGTTTTAACCGTTACCGGGTTCATTTTTCTGCAAGGAATTGGTGAGTTCACTCAACTTGAATTGTGTTAAATTTTGATCTATTGCGGTAGGAATATTACTATGTAGAGCACACTGAGCCTATTTTATTTAATTAATTTAAGTTTTTTTTAAGCAGGAACATATTCCAGTTTCAAAAGATGTTATGTATTGCATACACACCGTTTTGTTGTCGCATAAAGGGATTCATGCTCTGTTGCCATGATGTAACTCTCTTGATGCCATAGTCTTCAGAACTATTGACAGATACAGATAAATGGAACCTAATTTAATAGATTACTCTAAATGATTATACTTTGCAGTCAGTCATCAAATCTACAGAAATGCATTTTCAGAAAAACACCCTAACTTTAATAGCTAGTGCAGCTTCCTTATGGGTTATTAGGCTGAAATAATGCGACAGTTTCTTGACTACATCGACTGGGACTTAACAGGTTAAATAACGGTGAAATGGACAAATTCATACTCGACACTCCATGAAATGTCCACCACCAAAAGGTTATCACACAGGTAGTAAAGCAGGGGAGTCAAACCGGTTCCATGGAGGGCCGAGTGTCTGCAGGTTTTTGCTCTCACCTTGTACTTGATTGATTAATTAGGTCACTTATTGGTTCGTTTTTACCCTCACCTGGTTGTTTAGGTCTGAACTGTGAACCAATTTATAGGAAAAACCATAAACATACAGACACTCGGCCCTCCGTGGAACCGGTCTGACACCCCTGTAGTAAAGGCATGGTGTTATATATGTTAAATATAGGCTACAATTCTAATGTAGCCTATATTTAGAATTGGGTAACCTCGTGAAGCTGTCCAAACAATGTTGCAATTGCAAGAATAGCTTGTCCGGAGGTGTGTTATACTCATTCCATCCCATTTGAGGTGAATGCATTCCTATGGTTGAACATCAGATAAATATGTTTTTGTCCGTTTCAGCAATTGTTGTTTATAGGTTGCCATGGACCTGGAAGTGCAGCAAGTTGATGATGAAGTGTATTCATGCTGGATTAAACATATTGGCCTTCATTTTCGCTGTTGTATCTCTGGTAGCAGTATTTGACTTCCACAACTCACAAAACATTCCCAACATGTACAGCCTTCACAGCTGGGTAGGGCTAGCAGCTGTGATACTATATACACTACAGGTAACTACACAATATGTATTCTATTCAGCTACCTATATTCTATTCAACTACATAACTACAGTTCTATACATTGAGTGTTTGAAGTACATGTTATGTGGTTTACCATGAGATTCTTCATTTCAGTGCTTGACCGAGTATCCTGATTTTCTTTCATATTGTACTGACTAGCTTGTCCTGGGAGTGTGTATCTACCTGATACCTCTGACCCCAACATATCTGAGAGCAGCATTTATGCCCCTGCACATCTACAGTGGTCTGTTCGTCTTTGCCACTGTGATTGCGACTGCACTTATGGGCATCACCGAGAAGCTAATTTTTGGATTGTAAGTTTTACAGGACAGGAAATATACTTAACTATGGTACTTAAGAGATGCAATGTAGTCAGACTGAGACCTAAGTCTTCTCTATTTTTCTCAGAAAAGATCCTAAGTACAAGGACTCTCCCCCAGAGGCCACTTTCGTGAATGTCCTGGGAGTGCTGATAGTGGTTTTCGGTGCAATAATCATCTGGATTGTTACATGCCCCTCTTGGAAACGCCCCAGTGACCAGGCCCTCGTCTCCCTCTCTACCAATCGGGAAGAATCGGATGGCACCAAAATTGGGATTGGACTGTCTCAACAAACTGTTTGTGTTGACCCTGAAGGCAATAGAGAGGCCAGGAGAAGGAGTGGTAAATTGGAGGACTCAGGACAGGTCAACTGAGTAACATGAAAACCAACTGCTGGTTCTGTCTGTCTTTCTGTTGATGCTGGATTTATCTACTGTTCTTCAAAAGCAAATGTACACTTTTGTGTTAGCTGTTGTCCTAATTTGCACCTTGAGGAATTGTTTTAGAGAAGTTTCAGAATGTCTCTTAAACATTTTACATTTTTGTTTTTTAAATAATTGATAATTTAAAGGCATGAACTGTTTGATTGAATTTAATAGATATTTAGTAGCATATGGAAGATTTGAAACAATCTCACAATATATCACCTTTTGTAACTTTTATAATGAGTTCACAAATGTATTCTTTTGCTTTTTT
Organism: Esox niger; assembly: GCA_016801105.1. Classification (NCBI taxonomy): domain Eukaryota; kingdom Metazoa; phylum Chordata; class Actinopteri; order Esociformes; family Esocidae; genus Esox; species Esox niger. Next base: position 19,503 of record JACXGJ010010193.1, on the reverse strand, counting down.
ATTTTCAGAGGTTTTACAAAACCCTATCAAGCTTTATGGAAGGAATTGTTATTTTGTGAATCCATTATAATTTCAATATGTAATCTGCATATATTTCTATGTCAAAATCATGAACCACATTTTATATGTAGAACAGAGTAAAGAGCCTAGGATGGATGCCTTTGAGACATCTAATGTACAATTAACAATTCAATATTTTAACTGACTCTGTTCAGCTACATAAAAATCCATTCAAAACCCGTGTAAAAAAGTGAGGTTATAAGATTGAAAGTATCAAATGCATTTTAATACTGTAAGATCAGCTCCTACCATACCACTAGGTGAAGTATCAATTGAATATTTTTTTTACCATAAAATTTGACTAATAGTGTATTTAGGGTATCAGTCACTCATGAACTACCTATATGGCCTTAGAATATTGGCCTATATAACAGTTATGTATGTTGCATAAGTTTTCTTAACTAGCTTGAAATGTTGCAGAAGGGGCTAACCAATTGGTTCCTTAGCTCAAGCAGGTAGAACGCTGTCAAACAGGGTTTTCATACGTGTGTTGAGAAACAGAGGACCAGGATATCGTGATCAGTGTGGGTCCAGGCAAACTGTCAGTTAAGGAAGCTAAACTTTGCACAAACATTGACGTGTTCTAGTGGTGCCGTGACCCGTCTTGTAATTTGGGCTCAGCGCGTCTGCCGAATTGCTCGCTGTATAGTAAGTTAAGACGGGATGAGCTTAACAGAGTTAATGTACCATACACATGTAATATTGAAGTTGTAGTTTTAAGTATGTTTTGACGCGAACAGTATTTGCTTTGTTAACAAACATTGTAGTACAACAAGCTTTTGGGTTCTGATGGGGTTACAATTTTGAGGGGACTGTATGTAAGTAGATTACTGTACTCCTAACATAAATGCAGGCATATAAGATCATCTGCAGGTAACTTATTCAGAGTGCCTGAGATTCCCCATTTAAACTATTTTCACAGTTCCGTCTATCAGTTTGCATTGATTTCTAGTTTCCAGATCATCTCTTTAGAGACTTGCAGTACAATCCACCCCCTTCTCTAAACCACTCAACTAGCTAATATTATCCCGGTCACGTTCGGTTAGGGTAGACAATGATGAGTTGACAAAGTTATTATTTAAATTCAGTCTTGAAATGTTAGAGGCATTAATCTATACAGTGTTCATTTAGTTTAAGACATGTGAGAAAAGTTACATTCACTTAGAATGAATAAGTATGTATTAATCATTACAAAAAAGTATATTAACTAAAGATTGTCCCTTTAAATGTAGCATGGTCATACACTGGTTTTCATTACTTGCATTTTATTCAGTGATTGCTGCTTAATACACTGCTCAAAGAAATGAAGAGAACACTCAAATCACAAACCGGGTCTTGATGTCCTAAATATATTAAAGATGAAAAGCTTTATTCTTCATTGTGTAATTAGTTGAGAACCAAATGACGTAACAACGGTCAAGGGAAACCAAAAACACCAACTGCCTGAGGGCTGTATTCAAACTCACACTGCAAATCAAAGTAATCAATTGAAATCACAGGCTGTTCCAAATTGTGTGAATTTCATCACGGCAACTAATAATGTGACTCAGTAGTGTGTATGGCCACCATGTGCCTGTATGCACTCCCGACAATGTCTGGGCATGTTCCTGATGAGACGGCAGATGGTGTTGGGAATGAGGCCAGGCATTCTTCTAAACCAGGTGGAACCCGGGACCCAGTGTACGTTCTGACGATGGGTCTGAGGGTTCATCCCGGTTCCTAACAGCAGTCAGGGTACTGTTGGCTAGTACATGGAGGTCCGTGTGACTTTCAAAGGATATGCCTCCCCAGACCATCACTAACTCACTCCTAACCCAGTCATGCTGGATGATGTTGCAGGCAGCATAACGTTCACCACGGCGTCTCCAGACTCTTTTATGTCTGTCATGTGCTCAGTGTGAACCTGTTCTCAGCTGTGAAGAGATCAGGGTGCCAATGGCAGACCTGCCAATTCTGGTGGCGATGGCCAATCGAGCTGCACGGTGCTGGGCTGTGAGCACAGGTCTCATTAGTGGATGTTGGGCCCTCATGCCACCATATGGAATCTGTTTCAGACAGTTTGGTCAGAAACATACACACCAGTAGCCCGCTGGAGGTAATTTTGTAAAGCTCTGGCAGTTCTCCTGTTCCTCACACAAGGGAGCAGATACCGGTCCTGCTGCTGGGTTGATGCACTTCTATGGCCCTGTCCAGCTCTCAAGTAACAGCTTGTCTCCTGGTATCTCCTCCATGCTCTTGAGACTACTGGGAGACACAGCATACCTTGCAATGGCACGTATGGATGTGCCATCCTGGAAGTGCTGGACTGCCTGTGCTACCTGAATGGGCTGTAGTTACCGCCTCATGCTACCAGTAGTGACAAGGACACTAAAACAAGGACAAAATGCAAAACGAGAAATATCAGTCAGAAGATAGGAGAGCAATTGACTGTAGCCACCACCTGCAAACGCATTCCCGTTTTTGGGTTGTCTTGCTGTTGTCTCTCCAGTGCACCAGTTGTCACTCATTTGCACGAAAAACAGATGACATTGATTCACAATCGCTCATGCTTTCTGACTGGACAGATTGATATCCCTGAAGTTTAATTGACTAGGTGTTATACTGTGATGATTACGTGTTCCCTTAAGCAGAGTATAATGAGGCTTATGTTACAAGCAATTATTTACAAATTAGGTTATAATACATATAGATTTCAGAAGGTACCATACAGGGTGCTTATGTCCCAAGGGAGTTAGGATCTATATTGTCTTGGAATGTGAGGTCACAACCAGTAATGTCCACCCTGAAGAATTTAAGGGTTAACTTTTGTGGGTGGAGCTGGACTGGTGGAGAAAGTGACAGTAACCTTTTTATAACATATACAGTGGGGCAAAAAAGTATTTAGTCAGCCACCAACAGTGCAAGTTCTCCCACTTAAAAAGATGAGAGGCCTATGAGAGACAAAATGAGAAAAGAAAATCCAGAAAATCACATTGTAGGATTTTTCATGATTTTATTGGTAAATAATTGTGGAAAATAAGTATTTGGTCAATAACAAAAGTTCCCCTCAATACTTTGTTATATACCCTTTGTTGGCAATGACAGAGGTCAAACCTTTTCTGTAAGTTGTGTCAAGGTTTTCAAACACTGTTGCTGATATTTTGGCCCATTCCTCCATGCAGATCTCCTCTAGAGCAGTGATGTTTGGGGCTGTCGCTGGACAACACAGACTTTCAACTCCCTCCAAAGATTTTCTATGGGGTTAAGATCTGGTGACTGGCTGGGCCACTCCAGGAGCTTGAAATGCTTCTTACGAAGCCACTCCTTCGTTGCCCGGGCGGTGTGTTTGGGATCATTGTCATGCTGAAAGACCCAGCCACATTTCATATTCAATGCCCTTGCTGATGGAAGGAGGTTTTCACTCAAAATCTCACGATACATGGCCCCATTCATTCTTTCCTTTACACGGATCAGTCGTCCTCGTCCCTTTGCAGAAAAAAGCCCCAAAGCATGATGTTTCCACCCCATGTTTCACAGTAGGTATGGTGTTCTTTGGATGCAACTCAGCATTCTTTCTCCTCCAAACACGACGAGTTGAGTTTTTATCAAAAAGTTCTATTTTGGTTTCATCTGACCATATGACATTCTCCCAATCCTTTTCTGGATCATCCAAATGCTCTCTAGCAAACCTCAGACGGGCCTGGACATGTACTGACTTAAGCAGGGGGACACGTCTGGCACTGCAGGATTTGAGTCCTTGGCGGCGTAGTGTGTTACTGATGGTAGCCTTTGTTTCTTTGGTCCCAGCTCTCTGCGGGTCATTCTCTAGGTCCCCCCGTGAGGTTCTGGGATTTTTGCTTGTGATCATTTTGACCCCACGGGGTGAGATCTTGCATGGAGCCCTGGATCGAGGGAGATTATCAGTGGTCTTGTATGTCTTCCATTTTCTTATAATTGCTCCCACAGTTGATTTCTTCACACCAAGCTGCTTACCTATTGCAGATTCAGTCTTCCCAGCCTGGTGCAGGTCTACAATTTTGTTTCTGGCGTCCTTTGAAAGCTCTTTGGTCTTGGCCATAGTGGAGTTTAGAGTGTGACTGAGGTTGTGGACAGGTGTCATTTATACTGATAACAAGTTCAAATAGGTGCCATTAATAAAGGTAACGAGTGGAGGACAGAGGAGCCTCTTAAAGAAGAAGTTACAGGTCTGTGAGAGCCAGAAATATTGCTTGTTTGTAGGTGACCAAATACTTATTTTACCGAGGAATTTACCAATAAATTCATAAAAAATCCTACAATGTGATTCTCTGGATTTTTTTTCTCATTTTGTCTCTCATAGTTGAAGTGTACCTATGATGAAAATGACAGGCCTCTCATCTTTTTTAGTGGGAGAACTTGCACAATTGGTGGCTGACTAAATACTTTTTTGCCCCACTGTAGCTATATAGATCACCCGTACACTTTCTCCAATTATTTTTTAAAGACAATGTCAAATCACAGATATATTACCATATATCACATTCATTCATTAAATGGTTTCATAAATACTGAATGGTGTACGATAAACTAAGAATGAACAATTTGGTTGATTTGGTTTGGTTGATTTGGATGCTAATTCTGCTTACACGTTAGCTGATGTTGCTAACGTTGGGCCATGGTGTTTACCATGTCATTGTGAAATAGCCTACAGAGAATGCTAGCGTGGTGGTTGCTGCAATTACACCTTTTTGCATTCCTATTCTGACATCTAACAGCACAACAGGACGTTTTTCCTGCCAGTCCGAGGATCTTGCCCGTCCCCCTACACTTGCTCCTGCAGTTTTATGCCACTACAGAACCTTAGTCACGTAACCGTGACGTCCACTCCCAAGTGCGTTATAGTACGTTACCCGTGTGATAAACGTCACCCGTGTTAAACGTTGATGGCCACTCACTACTTTGAGTGGACAGTGCTTCCTACTGGCGCAGTATAGTAATTTCTTGCAAATCTCTATTGCGGATATTAATCTGAATGTCCCTGTTCGGCATCCGTTGTGTTGGTGCTTCAGAAAAGGATCCTGATTCAATCGATTGGACAGCCAAGGAAAACTAAGGTTTGTTACCAAAATATAAATAATATTTTGAGATAGCATGGCGTTGGTAAACTATTGCTGCTAAATTAAACCGGATATTTGGAATACGTCGGCAGTGATCTACATGTACATATTTAATAACTAAGCCAACTCAAGTTTGAGTTTGCTGTCTTTTGACACTGCTAGTTCGCGCTAACATAAGCTAGCTGACACAGCTCCCCACAGGCCGAGTGCACTTACTTTATTTTGACATAACTCATCATCTCGTAGACTTCAATGAAACCGTATTCCGTAAGCGAGCGTTTAATATAAGTAGATAGCTAGGTAATTACTGCTTTCAACTTAAAGAGTTCAGGATGCCAAGTCCTTCATCAAATTTAACGTCGCTAGCTAAGCTTAGCTAGTGACATAGCTTGGCGATTACTATTAACCTAGCTAGCAATTGTGGGTGGGGTCGTAACTGAACTAATTGAGTGTGCGCACGTTAATGTTGGAACATGCATGCGACTCCGAATGTAAGATGAACCAAAACAATGCAATGTGATTTTCACGTGTTACCTTGTAGCAGCTGGTTTCTATTCAATTTGGCTATCTCGCTTTGTGACGTAACTTTCTAATACTGGATATGTATACACAATGCTAGCTAGCGGCAAAATCTGTCAATTTGTAAACCTCGTTAAAGTGACAGCAAAGCAGTGAAGATGCTTTTGCTTCTCATCACGGTTTGACCAAGGTGTCTGGCTAGCCTAGTTACAGGATTTCTTACCTGGATTATTACCTCCATCACTGTTGATAGAACTTTCTAATCTAACTAGATACTTCTGTTTATCATGTTTCTGCCTGAATTGCGTTTTACTTTATATTCACAGAAGTATATTTACATATACTTCTGTGAAAAAGCGTATGGTTAGTTATTTTCAACAACTTGCTAAGCGATCTAATGAATTCTAAATTAAGGTGGTTTCTTCAGTATAATTTGCATGCATTTTTACTTTGGACCGACCCCCGAGACTTAACGCTTAGTAACCTAGCTTTTTCATTGTGAAAGCTTTGAAATCTTCATCAATTCTCTTATGTAGTTTGCAAGGGCGTAGGAGTGAATTTCATATTGGGGGGGACACATTTAAAATAATTGCAAAATGGTATTATTATGGGGGGGCAATTTATCTGCTTCCCCCCGCTTCAATGCACTTGGTAGTTTGTGTGTGGGACACATTTATTGAAGTTCTCTTCCTGTTTAGTGTTGAGAGGGTCATATGCTCTGGCATTCATGAATGCTGATATTTTGCATTTACAAAAATGCACAATATCTCTTGAAATGATTATTAGAGTGTGTTTTAGAAATGTAATCTATCACACTGACAGGACACACCTATATCTGACCAACCAAACCCGTAGCCTTCAAGTAAATAAACAATATGCAAGTTGTTCCAACTACTGTCGCTGCCACTGGGAAATTCCCTTTGAAATTAGTAGTAGCGTGCCTCTTTGTGGCGCTAGCTAACGGGCAGTGTGCATGTGGGGTTATTCATTATATATAAAAAAAATCCTTGTGATCTGATAAATGACTTGTCTTTTTTTTCATCCATCTTTTTAATAAGGACCGCAAAAGCAGTTCTTTTTATTTCAGTGCAAATTTTGTTAGCTCTCACCTGGATGCATTAAGCATGCTAGATATTGAGCTGTGGGGAGCAGAAAATAACTGTTAAAAGACATGCATAACAAGGTAATGGAACTTTTTAAAGATGGAAGAGAATATAAAAATATATCAAAAGCTTTGCAAATGCCTGTCAGTACTGTTCAATCACCTTTTAAGATGTGAAATATTCAGGGATCTCTTGATACAAAGCCAAGGTCAAGCTGTCACACGAATTGTACGGGATCCAAAGAAAAACCTGCAGGTAACCTAAGGAGAAATGCAGGCTGCTCTGGAAAAAGATGGTGTGGTTGTTTCAAGGAGCACTACAAATATACTTGAACAAAAATGAGCTGCATGGTCAAGTGGCCAAAAAGAAGCATTTACTGTACCAGTGCCACAAAAAAAGCCTGGTTACAATATGCCAGACAACACCTTGTTAGGCCTCAGCTTCTGGCACACTGTTATTTGGAGTGACAAGACTAAAATAGAGCTCTGAGATGTTTTTGGACTTTCCAGCACAACAATGGCCCAAAGCACAAGGCTAAGTTGACCCTACAGTGGTTACAGCAGAAAAAGCTGAAGGTTCTGGAGTGTCCGTCAGTCTTCTGAACTTAATATCATCAAACAACTCTGGGGAGATCTCAAACGCGCGGTTCATGCACGATGACCAAAGATTGCATGACCTGGAGGCATTTTGCCAAGACAAATGGGCACCTCCAAGAATTCAACTATTACAAAAGTCTGCATGCTCTCATTGATGCTGAAGGGGACAATACACAGTATTAAGAACTAAGGGTATGCAGACTTTTGAACTGGGGTCATTTCATATTTTTCTTTGTTGCCATGTTTAGTTTTGTGATTGTGCCATTCTGTTATGACCTATTGTTGATTGTGAATCCCATAAGATATAAAATGTTTTGCCTGCTCACTTGTATTCTTTACAAATGGTACATATATTACCAATTCTCCAAGGGTATGCAAACATTTGAGCACAACTCTATCTATGGTACAGATGCTTGTCAGGTGTAGTTTATGCACATTTGAAAAGTTTTTAACCTTTTGTAACTTGCCTAAATGTTTTATAGTTCTAGATCTATAGAAGAATGTCATGTTAGAAACCCTAAAATCAAGGAAATAATGTAAAAATTAAAGGAAGTCAACATCAGACAGGCAAAGTAGTTTATTGTTGTTTGTTGATCTCGTGTATATCCAACTTAAGGGAGACCAGATGTGGCAAAAAAAAGTGTTTTAGGGCCAATGTGTTACACTGTTCCCTCCAGTCTGAATATATAATCCCTGTGTTCCAAGCCAGTAAAGGGGATGCTGCGCTGGTTAAGGGTTCGTCTTTTGGGTGGGAGGCTATACGACTGTGGTCGCTTAATATCCCATGGGCTGACCGTAAGAATAGAAGTGTTAAAGGGGCACTATGTAGAATCCTGCCTCTAGACAATAACACGACTTGTCTCTTCCTCGCCCTTTTTTTTCAGTCAGTTTTTCAGTCAACTTACAAAAGAGCTTGTGCTATTCACATTTATCTAAAATGTAAAATCGAAAGTGGCATTTAAAAAAAATTGCAATTTATTTTAACAAGTGGTTATAAGAAGTAGCGCCAGTGCAAATTGTGGCTTAAAGATGTGGCTTACTGCTGCAGAAATGCTCTAGGTTACTAACCTTGTTGTTATGAAATGTTTGTGGCCTACAGTGTTGGCATCATGTCAGACAAAAGTGAGCTAAAAGCGGAGCTTGAGAGGAAGAAGCAACGCCTGGCTCAGATCAGGGAGGAGAAAAAAAGGAAGGAAGATGAACGCAAAAAGAAAGAAGTAAGTATGTGCTTACAGGTAGTTTCACTCTGCGGTAGACTGAAAGGGCAATGCACATTCTGCTCAGAGTATCAATGGAAATTATGGCCTTGTGATTACATCAAAGTCCTTATTTGATGTGATTACATGATTGGTCCCGTATTAGGAAACATGCCTCTGATTTCTGGCTCTATGTAACACGTTCAGGCTAAGGAGCCGTTAACATGATTGTAAAATAGTGAACAGCTTCATTAAATTAACCTAAATGACAAACTCCACATCAAACCCTCTGTTCATCGTGGGTACAGTCTAGCATATAAACCAATGTGTTTGCTTGGCTTCTCGTCTAGGCTGACCTGAAAAAAGATTCTGTCCCACTGGATGACTCGGACTTGGAGAAAAAAAGACGGGAGGCAGACGCCCTTCTGGAGAGCATGGGCATCGCATCAGCAGACATCCCAGTTGGTGAGAAACCATTTACCACTGCTATAAGATTTATTACAAAACATTTCTTTTAAAAAGAAAACATGTATTTTACAAGAATGCGTGTAGGGTCTTACTACGATTCTCTCTAGGCCATATATGCATGTTTGGCCAAGTACTAACAGATGAATGATGGCGCGTTTTCCACTTTCCCCAACTACCAGAAGGGGGCAGAAGTGATCCATAGTAAATACCTTAATTTTGCCTGGTCTCTGGCTAGGCCTGTCAGTGTGTAAACCACAAGCGTTGTGATAAAATAAGTAAAGAACTGATGTTATGGATGAATCAATAAATACAATCTATTTGAGTTTGCCAAGGTTTCTTTTCACTTGAAGAGAAAATTGCATAGAATGTAAAATAACTTGAAATATGACATTGACGTGATTGTTGACTTGTTTGAATGTGTTAACAACAAACCCTCTAATAATTTTGCGTCAAAACCTGTCATACATGTCTCATGCCCTTTATATTGGTATATTGATGCTTAATGGGTATTCGTAATGCCGCTGGCCTTACAGTTTAATTGAACTTGATATTTTCGAATGACATGAAATATAACCCATTTTCTGTTTTCTCTCCTGCTGCTCATACCCCCTCCATTTTGCATGCTGCATTAATGTTCTTTCTTTTTCATTTTAATTTTGTCTTACCACTCCTGGCCCCCCAACACTGACATCCTTTTGCGCGTTGTAAACAGGTCAGGTTCTGCGCTTAGTAACAGAGGATACCTGTCTATTTCACTATCTAGTCCCTACTCCTATGTCTCCCACCTCCAAGTCCGTGGGCACACCAAGCGAGGCAGGCAGCCAAGACTCCGGCGATGGCGCCGTGGGACCCAGGTACAAACAGCTCTCAGTCTAATGTTTTAATGACAAAATGCTTTCTTTTCTCTCTGCAAAGAGCCTTCATCCTCTAAGCACAGTGCACCGCCGCTGTAATTTATGTTGCGGTGCGTGCAGGGGCTTTTAATTGTAGGAATGAATGAGGGACTGTCTCTCCTGATGTCTGTGTCATTTAAAAGGCTTTGTGTTTCACAGGTTTGAGCAAGTTTCTTCTCTATAAATCCGTGTCACAGCTGGAACAGTTGTTCTTGTATCTAGGATTTTAGTAAGACTGCTGATGTTCTTACAATTAAATTGAGACTACCTTTGTATTCATTTTACTTGATCGACATGGATTTATGGAACTATTTCAAGCCCGTAAACGTATAAAGCCTTTATAAAAAAAACAACAAGGGTTTCCACCAACAACTATTGCCTCAATTTAATACAGTCAGAAACCCAGCAAGACTGTCCTCGAGTGGTCCAGCAGTACGGTCGAATCCAACCTCGTTCGGCCAAACTGTCTATCTTTCGCCACCTTCCAGTCCAGTAAAATATAAAATGTGAAAACTCTTTAAATCCTTGCATGACACTCCTACTGGAGTCCACTCGTTTTTTCCAGAGCCAGAGGATCCATGTTAAACATGCTGATCTATGTGTACTACCGCATAGGGCAACCTCATGCATTTAAGTGTGTACAATTAACCACTTCCTCGCTGAAGCATGGCTGTGCATCAAGTTATATACCATTTAAAAAGACTGATGTCCAGCTTATGCTGAGGGTGTGCATGTTTATTATGTTTGTGTGCTGTTGAATTAGGATGGTCCAATACGAACAATAAAACAGCAGGACTGTGGGATTGCCTCAGGGACTTCTTAACCCCTAATTAGAGCCTTGTCCGTCTGCTGAAACTCTAGCTCCCCCAGTGTCCCATCAGGGCCAGGGAGCTCTTCCTCCACCCCAAGGCCCTACGAGTTGACTCATTTCCCTCAGCAGCATGGCCATTTCCTACACACATGGAGGTCATGTTTTCCCCTGCAGGGTGTTCCTTCACATGGAAGTCTGTTCAGGTCCTACCAGCACCTCCGGCTGCCTCGTTATGCCCAGTGTTGTCATACGCTCAGGATATGTGTCTGCACAATTTATACAGATTCTGTCCTTGTTTCTGTTATGTTAGTTAGCATTTTGACACTTAATTTGCAACTACTATGAAAGGACAGTTACAGATGGGTGTTTGACTAACGGGTTCTGCATTATAATTTGGCAATGAGGCAGGAGAGGGTGCAGTATATGGCCAATATACTACAGCTAAGGGCACGACAACAATGAGTTCCTGAATACGTTGGTTTTATTGGCGGTATAGCACCAATGTAATTTTGTTTTCTCTGATGAAGGCAAAGGACAACTTTATAAATATTTCATAATTCTAGTTCCTCTGCAACCTGTGGCCAAAACTGTAAGAGCTATCAACTCCGAAACATATCTAGGTGCATTTAGAGCCCTGTTCCTTCTATCGTCTAAGGGATCTGTGCTGAGACTTATTTTCTTTGTTCAACAAGTGTGACGGCACACTCACTTATCGACGACCTCTGTTAGCTCTTCTGAAACCAGAGCTGCCGTGACTATCAAGAAATCCCAACTGTGCCACCTGAGAGCCACAATAATTTAAAAAAGAAATTGTAAAGATAGGTTTTTGCAGTTATGCTGTATTGGGTACGAGAGACTGTGTGGTAAGTATATGGGCCGGATTGGCGCACATCCCCCAGGACCACCGTAGGCTGTAATAATTACATTTTTGATATTACTAATGCTTTGGACACTGCATACATTTAAATGGGGGAGAGAGATCAGGTGTTTTGCTACTATTATTTCATACAATATGAACCTTGCATTTAAACGGTTTAAAATCACGACCCGCACCTACACATCGACCATAAATAGGATAGTATAACCAAAACCTAGCCTATGAAAGCCCTTTTACAACTCTTTCCACTAATGCCATTACTACTTATGCTCTGATCTCACAGACCGAAATAATTTGTTAGAATACTAAAAGTCATTTTCTCAAACCCATCACATTGGCTGAAAGCCATTGTATATCAGACCCAATCTGCATTCATGGCTCAAACCAGCGTCTTTGTAGTTTTTATATGCAGTTGGCTCATAAGGTGTTGCCGTGGTAACAGCACGTTTCCACGCTCCGCTGAAAACTGTTTCTGAAATGAAATCGTATGTAATGAATTGAATAACAGTTTGCTCTGTTACCTGTATTCTCAGTGTGGGCATGTTGAGTGCATACAGTATGTTATAACTTGTTTCCTCTCTTGGTTTATGCCTGCTTTCTCTCACTAATGCCACCTTGTTGCTGTGACACTAACCAGGACTCTGCACTGGGACTCTGACCCGTCCACTCTTCAGCTTCACTCTGACTCTGAGCTGGGGTACTGGACACTTCTCCTTCTCTGGTTTACTTTATAACTCTTCAAGCCTTTAGTGTTGTTGCTCCTCTTGACCCTTTCAAAGCCTTCATTTTATATTTGGCAATATATATTTAGTGCATGTGTAACTTGATGGCTTTCTTTTTTGACCTACATACATGTTCAGTGTTTCCCCTAAGATTTTCACAGCGGCTGTGGGTGGGTCATTCATACCCAGGGAGATTATGAGATGGAAAACTGGTTACAAACTGCTCCAGTCAATTCAAATGAAATGTTGACAGCATTTGAATGATCATTTTCTCTTTAACAGCATTATTCCCTGTGGCTAACTGAAGGTTCTCTGGAGTCTTTTGTCCATGACACCATTTTGGCACATTATCTTCAGCCAGTGTTTACGTAGGGGCCATTACAAATCAGTTTGGCCGTATTTTAATCTGAGGGAAAAGGCGACTGAAAGGAAGTAGGTTGAAGTGACCAAAAGTTTTGTGAAGTTCAGATCGTCAACCAATAATTGTGTATGATTTTCCATGTCAAAAGAAAATCTACCCGCATTGCTTTTAACAAGTTACCCTGCAATATCAGCAATGTTTTTGTGACTGAGTGGTTTCTATTTTTGTTGAACCAATTTGGCTCTGGTTGTTTATATACACTTCCCTATAGCTTTATAGACTAAGGAAAATGTACCTGTACTCTTAGTGTTGTGCCGCTGCTTATTGAATATATAGGGGAAAAACTGAGGTTATCCATCCTTTTCATTGTCCATTAATTATTAATTATTAGAAGACAACATTTCTAAAGGCATCTTCAGGTAATGAAGGTAATGAAATGGGGTAATTAAAATCTGCAATATGGTAATAATGTCATGTGTTGTCAGGCTCTCCCAGGCTCATGCTGTTATTTCTGCTCTCCTTGGTCCTGCCATTTTTCTTACGTTGTGCCATTTTTAGGCGTGGTCCTCTGAAGCTGGGCATGGCCAAGATCACCCATGTTGACTTCCCTCCGAAAGAGACCGTGTCATACACCAAGGAGACCCAGACACCGGTCCAGACCCAGCAGAAGGAAGGTGAGAGGTCCGCCTCAAGTTCTGCAGACACTTCTAGGAGTAGATACTATTTTCGTCATGACTAAAGCAGCCCCAGTTGTTGACTGCAAGGTTGGAGGATAGTGCAGATGGCTATCAGTGTTGTTTGAATGCTTTTTGTGGCGGGTGGGTGGGCTGTCTGGCCTCTCTGTCTGATCCTGCACGCGGGCGCAGGAAGTGAACGCAGAGTGGAAATGATCAGGCCTTACGGAGCACAGAGATGAAAGCTGGAGGAAATTGCAGGGGCCCGGGAAACATAAGAAGCCTAAGGAAAGATTAAATTCACACACGTTGGCCCTACTCGTCTCCAAACCACCATCCTCAGACCGATAGGGCCATGCTACAATTAATGTGCAGGATGAGAGGGCTGGGGCCAGGAGGGAAGAAGGTAGTAGATTGGGGCAGATATGAAGTGCCTCATGCTTGCCCGGCTAATGTCTCTGAAGCATGTCAATATGTATGTAATTGTTGCACAGGAGCTTTCATGTGGTTGTCTTGGCGGATCTTCAAAAAAAAAGCATATTTAATCATAACGTCCACATGTTCAGCACATGTGCCAGTGCCACAAAATGCAATATTTGGATTACAAATGACCACATTTTTTTTCTGTTTTGTTGCTAAAATGTAGTTTATTGTCGGGTTGGCTGAAATCCATCTCGGTGGTTTCCAGTGCTATATCCGCTTGGCATGTCATACACTACAGGGCTCAACGTTAATTTTGTTTTGCCACTGGGCCCGTGGGTTTGAAACTTACTGGCCCCAAAATCATTTATGAAATGCATTTGTTTATCTCCTGGGGGAACAAGGTGAACGGCTGATCCCTCTTAGTTACCAGGTACGTGGTTGTTATAAGTCACGCAATCACCCAATGGGCATCTGCATTTCAATTCCTGACCAGTACGGTCAAGGGCCCTGAAGACTGATTGTCGGCCACCTGCTTGGCTGTCATGCAAACCAGGCGCTGTTTGCTATTGGCATGGCTGGTCAGGGCCTGTTTGCGGAAGTTGTCAGTGCCTTTATAAAAAGTCCCATATTTGTCTGCTCTAGCCGGGAACTTACAACGGATGCACAGTGTGTCTGAGTTCTATTGAAGTCGAAACAGGTCAATAATCTTTTGCTCTGAGGTAAAAATAATCGCTTTTGTTTGAGCTCGTAGTTATCCTTCAATGCCTTCTTCACTTGAGTGACTCGTGCGTTTTTTAAATGTTTTATTGAAAAACAGTTCCAGACAGCATCACATCACTGCTCAACTCTTGACTGGCCGACAGCATGCACAAAGAGCTGCAAGGTCGTTATTTGTGAGTGAGACAGATTTCTAAACAGCTGGAGGATGTTTACAATGTGATCATTTATTTTGCAGTGCCTGATCGGGGCGGTGACTTGCTAGTTTTATTAGTCCCGACTTGAGGTTTTACTGGCCTGGGGCCATCGCTGTTGTTGAGTCCTGCCCTAGCTTGCTTCTACACAGTCCTGTTACAGTCCTGTAGTGCCTGGATGTGACCACGGCCAGTAGGGTCAAAGAGTCATGTTTTATGGTTGATGATCGTGGCTCCTTTAAGGTCTAGGTTGACAGACATGCTGAGTCCCTGCTCCGGCTAGCTGGCTCTGTTTTTGACGAGCAGTTCTCACTACCCCGCCCCCCCCGTTTACATTTCAGACTGCGTTGAACCAAGCTAGTTTCCTGTCAGATCAATCACCCAGCGGAGACTAGCCGGATCACTTGTGGTGATCCTTCTTTGGGGCCTGTGTCTTCAGGCTGTGAACATATTGCTGTTCTTTGGATAACCGTAAACGCTGAGGAATGAAGAGCTGGTCCTCTCTTGGACATGGACATGGAGCTCAGCGGTCGCGAAGTGGTGTCACTATATACCCCATCACCCCGGGCAAACACCGCTGATTACATTAATCCAATTCTAATCTGAAGATCATAATTGGCTGATTTAATTAGTCAGGTGTGTTTTCCGGTGCCGAGGCCGAACACACGTCAAGCTCCGCGCGGACCGGAGTTGTTCATACGGTACCTGCTCTCCGGAGCATTGTGAAACCGCGTTAAACAAGGATGGTTTCTGGCCGGCTGTTCAACAGCAGACCCCCTCCGCTCGCTCTGCCACTCTGCAATCATTTCATCAACTCTCTCGCTTCCCTGTCTTCTCCCTTCAGCCAATGGGCACATAACTCGACACACTCGCTGACATTGTGGGGTTTTCACGCCATCGCGCCTGGCACTCGGCGAGGCGGCGTCCCCTCGCCCGCTCGCACCCTTCTGCGCTTATTAGATGTTAGGGATGGCGTCGGCCGCGTGCGCTGATTGAGCGATTCATCATGTTGTCAAGAAGAGGAGGAGGAGACGGCGGCACAGCACACTCAAGGTCGGCGGGCAGCGGCGGCGGGGGGGGGGGCGTGCCAGGCTACGCACAGAGAGAGATCCCCAGTGGACTCGGTGGATCACCCACCCTCTCCAAAAAGGGTACAAAACACCGGCCTTTCTTTTGGGTACTTGAAACCAGTCCCAGCTCCCAGTTTCTGGATTGCCTCTAACGAAGGTTGCTAAGATTCCATTTAGTGAATTGGTGGAAGAGAGAATCTATTTGAGACATTCCCCCATAAATTCTTCTAATATTAGTCAAATTACTACTTGCTGTTTTGTTTGGAGGGATGTGCTTCCTGTAACCAGGCCACGCATGCAATGGCAGTGAATCAGGCGCCAGTGTGTAGGATGCATTGGTAGTCTTTATGCAGAACATTAGCCCGCTCACACTACATCAGTAGACATTATACATTATGCAATGTCAATAAGTGCTGCTTAGGCAGAGGCTGTCATTCTGGAAAAAAAGACCTGGGTTGTCATGAGTGGTCTGTCTGGGGCTCTGTTTTAAAAAGGCCTCAGGCAATACGAGGCTAGAACCTTTGAGCAAATTAGAAGTTTAATTAAATTTGATTGTTTTAATCACTTAGAATTCAGAGGAAGGTCGTAACTTTAATCACTGAAGGAACTCAATAGCCTCTTGTTTGAAGGGCCACTCTTTGAACATTGTCACCTTTCATACGCTTGGCACTTGACGATCGCTACCCCTTCACTGCCGCTATTGAAATAAATGTAGGCTACCATTTAACTACAGTTTATTCAAACACATAAATGCAGGGGAGAAATCAAGAATGAATGATGTATAGGAAACATTTGCTCAATTTCTCGTGTCTCCACCAAGTTTTATTCTTGTTTGTTTTAATCTTCTGTAGAGGAAGAAAGAAACAAACAGATAGACAAGGCTCCAAGTAAACTCTGCAAAAGCCTCCCATTTCACAGCTGACTGAACCCTAACCCGCTTGTCAGAAATTACCCTGGGTTGTGTTGTGGTCACAATGGCTAGATGTCTTCTAATCTGCTACCTTACACAGGAAGAAAACATACCCCAACCATGTTGCCACTGTCTGCCGTTCACAAAATCTGCATTTCACACAGCTGTAGAAATGATAACTGCCAGTGTCTTAACCCTGATTTGGTACTCAACCCGCTTCTGATGCTTGCAGTATACAATTGGAGCAGTGTGGTATTATTCTGGATGGCAAATTTATTCTTGGAAATGTTAGGGTGCTGTTTACTTAAGATTTTAAAAAGACATTTTCATTTAGGCGTTGAAAACCAACAGTGAATTGAATAGAGCCGTTTTCTGTTGGGTTTTATTTGTTGTTGTATTTTTGCACTGAGACACGGACTGTCGCACTCTCCAATCCGAAGCGGAGTTTTGCGCGTCAGGCTTTATTAAACAGACGTGTGGAAGTCAGGTTGCTGTTGTCTGTTCTGTGGTGGCGGAGACCAACACACCTGCAGCGGGGAGGACTTCCAGTACTTGAACAGCACACAGGGCCCACGTTGCGCTTGCATTAATACAGTTTCCATTGACAAAGCCCTGTGATTACATCGACCTCCCTCGGCCCCCCTCCCCCCCCGAAAAAACCTTTTGTTTCTTAAGTGGTAGAAAACCATAATTGGGTCTGCTTTGAGGGGAGGTGTAAGTGTTCAGGTCATGGTTGATCCGGGTTGAATCCCGTTAAATGTTTCTCTTCCGCACCCCCTGGTTCTGTCCCACACCCCCACACCCCCAGCAGGGTCACCAGGATCACTAGCTTTCCTCCAAATGGCCATTTTGGCTGGCAGGTGCATTATACCCTTTATTTTCAGATTGTCTTTCCGCTCCTAATGCCTGGCAGGTTGATTGCTCCGGCTGCTTCGCCGGGGAAAGGGCTGACGAGCGTGGCCGGGCCCAGCTGAAAGACAGTGATTACTGTTTTCCTTTAAGCCTGATTGAGGCCCTTGAAAGGAAAGATTTTAACCTTCCCCTTTGGGTTCCAGGGTACTGCCGCCCATGGAAAGGGCTCGTGTCATCAACCCGGTTCTGTAAACTCATCAGAACACCCAATGTCCTACCTCCCCAAGCCTCTATCAGAGACAGGAAAGAGAATCAATTTACATAGGCAGAGTGACAGCTGAAATGATCATTTCCATGATCTCAGCGGAGAGGAAATGGAAATGTGCACCGCTGCTCCTGTCATGGATGAACTATACATTGAGCTCTAAGAGACATGGAAGCACACATTAGACTGCGTGTCCTCATTTAGACATTTCAAATAGGCCTGCGTGGAAGTGAGTTTCGGCGCGGAGGCGGTGAGGTGTTTTGTTTGAGAAAGCAGACTTCCAGTGTGTGAGAGTACCGAGCCACCGTGCGGTTTGCCAGCTGGTCAGGCCTACACGCTGAATTATTTTGTTGTACATTCTCCGAGGCTGAATAGCAGCCGCTGGGCCCCCTGGCGGGGCGGTAATTGCACAGGCTTGCCGTTCAGAGAAAGACTTGTCTAGGGGCGGCCAGGCGGAAAACCTGTGTGCCATCCTCATGCCACCTTTGAGGAGAAACAAGACAATCCAGTCAGCACCATCTGGTTACAACCATTTTGTCAGCTGGTTAGGCTAACGGGACCGGGCCTGGGCAGCTGCCCCCCGGCCTGGACGGAGAGGAGAGGGCAACTTGTTACTGGGACGTGGAGATGGCCGCACTGACGAGCACAAGCCCCCTGTTGAATAGCCGGGTTTCAGACAAGCGTGAGGGGGAAGGGGGGACCCTAAGACGAGACCCCTGAAGCGCCGCCTGCGCCCCCCTGACCACCGTCCCGCCTGCCCCCCTCCACACAACCTCCAGGGCTTTAGAGGCGCGGGGCCTTTCAGAGCGGTGACATTGTGTTGGCAAACCGAACAAATGCTAGGCAGACAGAGAACGTTTCCATTCCCATGCTAACCGGCTCACCATTCAGTGTGCTTACTGAGGAGACAAAAACAACCACGTCGACTTGTAGTTGCTATTATGAATGAACAAAACGCTGACATGGAATTTGCTGGATCAATTGTAACCTTAAATCATTATGATTTAAATAATCTGTGGTTTTTAACATTTCTCTTTTGTCCCAGTCACATTTGGTATCACTAATCCTGTAGAAGTTTGAAGCTTTGCCAGGTTTATTAGGGAGGGTTATCCACGAATCGTGTCTGTTTTTTCCAACAGAGGAGGAGGAGGAGGAAATTACTCCAGCACAGCCTGAACCTGAGACTCCCACAGAGAAACCAGTCCAGAAAGAGGAAGAGGAAGGTAGATGTGATGCTAAAGGCTTCAGTTAAACCCTTGCAATGAAGGATCCTACCAACATTGCTTTTGTGGAATGTTGACTTCCATGTATTCTCAGAGGAACATTCTTCACCTTTGTCTCGTTTGAATCAAGCCAAACCTGTCAGTTGATTCTTTATATTTAGTCCATTGCTACTGTCTGGCCCTCTATAGTTCCTCCGCAAGAGCTGACCGAGGAAGAGAAGCTTCAGATCCTCCACTCCGAGGAGTTCATAACCTTCTTTGACCACAGCACCCGCATCGTGGAGCGGGCCCTGTCCGAGCATGTCGATGTCTTCTTCGACTACAGTGGCCGCGAGATGGAGGAAAAGGAAGGGTAGAGAAAGAGGCCCATTTCTTTGACATTGTTTGAACTTCACGTTGTATGTGGTGTTTTAAAAATATATATATATATATATATATATATATATATATATATATATATATATATATATATATATATATATATATATATATAT
>JACXGJ010010192.1:0-22466 GCA_016801105.1 Esox niger | reverse complement strand
GTAGTGTGTGTATGAGAGGGACAGAGGTGTGTAGTGTGTGTATGAGAGGGACATTGGTGTGTAGTGTGTGTATGAGAGGGACAGAGGTGTGTAGTGTGTGTATGAGAGGGACATTGGTGTGTAGTGTGTGTATGAGAGGGACAGAGGTGTGTAGTGTGTGTATGAGAGGGACAGAGGTGTGTAGTGTGTGTATGAGAGGGACAGAGGTGTGTAGTGTGTTCATGAGTTACGTGTGTTGGCAGGTCATGAAGGTGCAGGCATGTCCACACTCATTCTGTACACAGTGTCATGTCTTAATGTTCTGTAGGTCTATAGAGTCACTGCAGTCCACAGCTCAGAGGAATGCAGTGGGAAAGCAATAGGAGGGACACAAAGATGGGCACCTATATAATGGAAAACAACAACATGAGCTCAACAAACAGGTGCTGTTGTGAACATCTGAACATGAGCTCAACAATGAACCAAGGGGCCATGGAATGTACGTTAAACCAGACCTGAGCAGACAGAAACTTTACTGCAACACAAACACCACTTCAGCCAATGTAAACATCACCCTGACACTGCCTCACACAGAAATCCTCCCGTGTTTAGTGTTGAGTGTGCGCATCTGCGGTGTGAACTGATGCATGGCGGGTCAGTACGGGAGGCTGACAGCGACAGGCTGTGCCAGGGCAGAAGTCTTGAGAATGTACAGTAGATAAACACAGTGGTCGTGCCCAGATTAACTGCAGTTTTGGTGTGAGGCTCTGCAGAACCAGAGAGATGAGGCCAGAGATCCAGCATCAGATAACAGAAAGGCCAGATAAGGCAAATAGCAAGACAGCAACAGGGCCTTGAAACTCTTACATGACAATTACCAGTACATTCAATCCATATGTGAGGGTGTCTGTCGAGCTGAATCAAACGGTCTTACATGAGTGTAATAAGGGGATAGCTAGCAGTTAGGCAACCAAGAGTGATTCCATATCAAACTATAAGAAACAGTTGTTTGGGGATTTCCTCATTGTATGTACCTTTGGAGGAAGGATTGTTGTCATAGTTATTACATTATGTCATTATGTAATTAAACAGGCCTTTGTAAATGCTACAAAAGAAACAGCAGTAGGTTATAATCATTTGTATTTTGCTAATAATATGTGGTTAATATTAATTTATTGTTATTTAAAGACGAACATGTATGTGGAAAAAACAGTTTCAATTTAGCAAATGTATAAGTGTATTGTTAAAAATTATACTTGTACATTCTCTCTCTCTCTCCCTCTCCCCCCCTTTCTCTATGTAGAGAAATATATATATATATACCGCTCCAGAAAAAATTAAGAGACCTCAGCACCTAGTTACGTTATTCCTTGGTAACTCCAGCACTATGTCTTACCGTCACTTGTTTATGTCAATTCCAGCCAGAAGAAACCTATTCATCAAATACAAATTCACTATACATCAAAATGTGGCAAAGTTATGAATACGTTTGGGCTTAACTGTATATATATATATATATATATATACATATATATATATATATATATATATATATATATATATATATATATATATATATATATACAGCTCCAGAAAAAAATAAGAGACCGCTGCACCTTTGTCTTTCCTTTCCAAAAAAGTTCAAAAGGGACGTTTTGAGTGAGGAACAGAAGCATTCAATTTGCAGTGGTCTCTCAATTTTTACCCTTCTGTTCCTCACTCAAAGTCTTCCTTTTCCACTTTTTTGGAAAGGAAAGGAAAAGGTGCTGTGGTCTCTTAAATGTTTTGCCTTATACATATATATGAATAAGGCAATGTAAAAATCATAGCCCTTCTTTTACATGCGTTTCAATTAAAATCCTTTAAATTACCAGAAGGGGACCATTTCGAATCAGCTCTTACTTTCTTCCTGGTGGACATGTTTTAATGAGTATTATAACTAAACGTTATAGATATGCCACACTGGAAGTTTGCAATTGCCATAATGATAATTCAATGTTCAACAATAAATTGAAACATATGCCAAATCAATTTAAATCTTAATGTTATATTAATATCCATGTAAAATGTTCAGCAAATAGAAATACATGTTGGAGAAGTGTGCCTGGAATTACAATAATCCTTATGTAACAAAGCAATGGGTAAAGCTTCATGTGACCCTAGTCTTGTTTGTATCACCTACATCATGAAAAGCTAGTCTTACAGAGGCCTGAATAGTGTATAGACCTCTGTGACATGTTTCTAAGCTGTGGTTTAAGACACGAATGTCAAAATATCCAAATAAGTCTTTCTTCAAAAGTCCGTACAATGGATTCAATTTAATTTCTTACGTCGTGGCTCCGTATGGAATCGGTCAGCAGCAAAGTGAAGCCAAGGGTTTAGAACCCTCAAATTACAAGCGCAATGCTGGAACGAACCCCTGGGAATGGCAGACATCTAGTTTGACTACATACGATACTACTGCCCATGTCTGAACAAATATATAGTCCACATCCCTCTGGTGTGTGTATATGTGTATTTGTGTGTGGAACAGCTCTTCAGACACCTGCTCTGTGCTACATTAAGGCAGTGGGGGAGGACCCTGCAACAGGCCCTGGAGCTCACAGAGGCACACATCACTGATGGTCCTGTTCCTCCACCTCCCTATAAATACCCCCGCTCTCTCTCCAACCTCTGCTCCTCCTCCACGGTTTGGACAGAATAGCTGACGTCCTTCATCCCTCTTTAACTCGTTTAAGGCCACCCCCGTGTGGGAGGAGCTTGGGCATGGCCTGCCGTGAATAAATGTGCTGTGTGACTTAATGGTACGGAGCCAATTTTCTTTTGAAAGGGGAGTGCTTCTTGTTTGTCAATACATGTCAGTGATGAAGTGTTCAGCAGCACTCACAGCACCAGCACACAGGCTACTTTCAAGTCCGATTCATCTTCAAAGGACACAGCACCAGCTTGGCAGGACGGGAACATGCACAGATGCCCCATTAGCTCCACGTTCACAAACACACGACACGACCGACACACATTCATATGGAGATACACACACACACACACACACACACACACACACACACTTACTCTGGTCGCACAGGATATAAAACCTTTCATCTTTATAAGGTGAAGATTTATTATTTTATTCATTCACCTTTGACATGTGTCCCCCTGTTTTCAATCACAGCACTCTGATGATTGCAGCAGTGGGAGGCACTTAATGCTAATTTATGACATCATGGATAACTTCAGTATTCAACTGATGGCCAATCACTCTTCTCCTTCATTTCCTGTCCCCTGGACAGGGTCCCAAACTCATCTGTCGATTTTTATCATCACCCTCCCTCGTTCCTCCCTGCTTCCATCAATATCTCCATCCCTCAGACAGTTCTTCCATCTATAAGTTATAATCCCTGGGTCTCTTGTTTGCTCTGGGAGAGGTCACACAGCAGTGTGTGTGTGTGTGTGTGTGTGTGTGTGTGTGTGTGTGTGTGTGTGTGTGTGTGTGTGTGTGTGTGTGTGTGTGTGTGTGTGTGTGTGTGTGTGTGTGTGTGTGTGGACCGGCTGTTAGCTAATTGTTACTGAGTGGCCGTAGTGGATGAGCTAGATGGCTGTCATTTCACAATACACTCACACAGACTGTAGATTTGCAGGCCTGTTACTAAACTACAACAGTATTAGAAGCATTTGACCAGATCCAGGGATACAGCCATATGACTACAGAGAGTACTGCAGCCTTATGACTAAAACATAATTAAAGTCTTATGGCAAGGATAGACGAGGACATTGATAGGACACAACATAACACCAGGGACTCGGCCTGCACTGCTAAACATATGACATTCAAATTATTTTTAATGACATGTAATTCTTTGCCTATTCTTGCAGGGACCAGAAAACTAGAAAGCTAGGTTAGCCCTAAACCTAATGTAAACCACAATAACCTAATCTCCATGCTTAAACTATCCCTGAAACCTTTACCTAATAGAAGCAAATCCTTACATTAAACCATTTACACGTTTTATACTAAATCTTAACCCCAGGCCAAAAATAGACTTGTTCCTAGTGTAGACCGGAGAAATGTTGAGGTCACCGATTTTTCTATTTTAACTATCGTTGTGGGAACTTAGACACACACACATACACTTTACCATGTCATATCAACAAGACCATCTCATTTCATTCTTTCAAAATGTTCACACACTTGTTTGATCATAAAGATGTAGGATTGTAATATCCTAATGAATGCTGGGCAGAAGAAGTAAAGACAGAATCACCAGTGATATAACCAGACAGACAGAATCACCGATGATTTAACCAGACAGACAGAAGCAGGCAGTACACTGGTAGACGGCCAGATCTCTTATTATGCAGCCCATATGGGCTCCACTTTCACACTAATGATAGACACACACATACACATTGAAAAAGAGATCAGTGAGGTAAGGTTGATTTTTCTTGGGTTTTCAGTTGTTATGAATTCAACACAGTTCAATAAAAAGATACAACACGCCACAGAGCCCACAACAGAACAGCATACCACAAAATATACAGTATACCACAAAGAGAAAATAGCACTCACATTGTTCCATATGCATAACAAGAATCCTATTTCAACCATTTCTCCTTTATCACAACCAGTGGAAATGCCAGAAAATAATACATGTCGCATGTCAGTAGTTCTGAAGTACAAGACTTTCACTTTTAAAAATAAAACACTTTTTATCACAGAAATGTTAAACAAATAAAACCGAGTGTTCCAAAGTTAAAGGTCTGCACCTGTCGGCCTCACCCAATTATCACAGGAGAGCAGTCTAAGAAGAAATACAAGTTTCATAAATCAGTAGACATACGAACACTATTGGAGAAAGAAAATATTCCCAGAAGTAAAAGTGGTTATACCGTGACCTGTTGAGAACAAAGCCATCGTTTCCAGTGTATAACACATTTAGAGGACAACTTAGGGCGTCCAGTAGTGGCAGTATCAAAGTGGGTGAGGAAGGGATAGACGGACAGCAAATGCGTACCAAAACATTAGAACACCCCAACTAGGACACGTAATAACGCCACTTATTTGGGTATAAAAAGAACATCAACCCACCCCCCCCCCCAACCCCCCCCCCCCCCATCCACCCCATCAAATTCTGGCTTAACTGTGTCTATCATGTTCAAAGGTGAAACTGTGTTGCCAACTCATTCTGTCGGTAAAGCCGATCTCTGCAGGAGAAAGTGGTAGTGCAGCTGGCTGAGATTTCAGATTGTCAGCGTGGAGATGAAAATGTTCCAATTTTGCCAGATTACTGCAATTTTCCACAGCAAGGGGATGATAATTGGTTGTGCTGGGCATAACATGGAGCATTGGATTACTGAACATGGCATTGTTATGGACAGTAGGCTATGGCTGCTAGGAAAGGAAACAATGGGAGCTACAGCAGGTTCGGGATTCCAACAACACAGTGAACAGATACTAGCCAGTAAGCCTTGATTTGATTGCCAAGCTATACAGTATTACACACAAAGCAAAAGAGAAACATTTGCTGATACATAATATACAACCTAATCAAAAACCTCATCTAATTTGTACACCCAATAGCTTTGCTTTCATGTTGCTTTTTGGTTTTGGAACAAAGTGATGTACATAAAAAGGAATCAGTACATTGGAAATTGTCTTGGCTGTTGCTAAGGTAACAGCTGATAGGGTTTTTGAAAAATGAATCAACATAGATCTGCAAACATATAAAAATTAAGAAACTGGGGAATACATCCCTATATTTCATTGTGTAAATGGAGGAGTCTGGACAGAACCGTAGTAGGCATAAGCTAGAGGTGAACTCCATTACAGAGACAGTCCAGAGGGACTTATCAGAGGGCCAGAGTGGACCTGTAGAAATGAACCTGGTGGCTCCAGACGGAACCAGGCACCTGTCATGCTGCTGGTCATGACATTGAGCATAGAACACATTAACAGTGGTCTCTATGATCTCAGAGTGTCAGGGAGGACTACAGTGGAATGACAGAGTGATATTCCCACTAAACCGGGGTCCAGGAAGTGCAGACTCCACACAGAACAGACAGTTTGACTGAACAACCCACATTTCAGATACACCGTGCACAAACGCACGCGCGTACGTACACTCACTCACCCGCTCACCCACTCACACACACGCACACACGCACACACACAATTTTAGTAACACACAGTGACTTAATGGCATTTTTTGTTTGGCTTGGGGTAGAAAGGGTCACTGTTGCTGGGGTCACGTTCGCCACACTTTCACTGCTCAATTCTGCGACGGAGTCAACCGAGAGTTGTGACTTATGGACGGGGTTTACGCTCTGAAGATGCCATGAGGATGAACGCTAAAGTCTAGTAATGTATAAGGCCCCCCCCACCCACCCCCGCATTCTCCCTCGGTCCGATTTGTCCCTCTATCAAAAATAAAAGAAGCCCATCTTGTGTTGACACCGGACCCTTGTCTTCGTTCTTCACGCGTCCCCGTGTTGATCACTGTGGAAGACAACACAAAGGAACAGTCAGCCATCTAACACGACATCCCACCAGTCATTCCCCGGTTTGACTTGGTTTCCCCGGTGATTCTCCCGAAGGATGGATGACTGTGATTTCGGCTGCATCCAAATGCTAGGCTGAGACAGTGCTTTGGTTCTACTGCTGGGAATGTAAATATAAAGGAGCCCCTCCCCTCCCGTCGGACCTGTTGTGTGGCCGGCTTGTTCAGAAGGCCGGCTTCCTCGTTGGCCTTCTCCGTTTTCATCTCCACCACAATGTCATTATTCACCTCACCACCCGCACTGCAAGAGACCCACGGAGGCAGGGGGAAAAGAAGTAGAGGGCGATGAGGGAGATGTGATTGAGGGATGACATGGAAGAAGTTAGCAGAGAGAGGTACAGGACAATAAAAACAACAGGGACCGTCGTCCAATGATCACGGTGTCTTGACCGAGGATCCTCCTCTACCCTCCTCTTCATCCAGGTACTCACACATCCTCCCCTTCATCCAGGTACTCACACATCCTACCCTTCATCCAGGTACTCACACATCCTCCCCTTCATCCAGGTACTCACACATCCTCCCCTTCATCCAGGTACTCACACATCCTACCCTTCATCCAGGTACTCACACATCCTCCCCTTCATCCAGGTACTCACACATCCTCCCCTTCATCCAGGTACTCACACATCCTCCCCTTCATCCAGGTACTCACACATCCTCCCCTTCATCCAGGTACTCACACATCCTTCTGGTCCTTCTTCCCACAGGGCAGCTTGCCCTTCTTGTTGAGGAAGTAGATGAGTCCAACCACTATCAGCAGCAGTAGGACACACACCACCACGGCTACAACCACACTACTGGAACCACCCTGCTGCTGGTTAGCTAGCAACATGGGAACGGAGGGAGACAGAAGCATGGGTAGGGGAGGGATGGGGTGGGGTGGGTTGGTGGGGTGAGGGAGGGATGGGGAGGAGGAGAAGGGACAAGATGGATCGAGAGGAGGGAGTGATGGATGAGATTGAAGTTAGAGGGGCGGACGGAGAAAGGTGGGTGGAGAATAAAAGTGCAGGGGACAGTGGAGGGAGGTGGAAGGGGGAGGGACAGGGTGGGGCAGAGGAGGGGGAGGAAGGGGAATAGGATGGGCAGGGTCGGGAGGAGAACAATGGACAGGCGAATGGGAGTGGGTTAGTTCAGCTTTGATTGAGATGACAATAATGGTGTGTGACCAAAAAGAGGCGCCTGCACACACGCAGACGAGCACACGCACACGCACACATGCACACACATAAACACCACTACATTCTACTGCTTAAGCACTGCTGTTTTGATCACCCAGTTGCAGGACAGCTTTACCTTCAACTCAGAAACATTTTAAGTTTATTTGAGCCTTAAAAATCTTGATCCTACCAAAAATATTTTTAGTCTCTTTGTTTGACATTAATAAAGCAGTGATATTAGTACAGACCTGTCTTAAGCATCGTGTTCCCTTTAAGCAGCATTTTGAAAAGAAAGACAGTCCCTTAGTTCCAGTGCATAGTAAAGACAGTCCCTTAGTTCCAGTGCATAGTAAAGACAGTCCCTTAGTTCCAGTGCATAGTAAAGACAGTCCCTTAGTTCCAGTGCATAGTAAAGACAGTCCCTTAGTTCCAGTGCATAGTAAAGACAGTCCCTTAGTTCCAGTGCATAGTAAAGACAGGCCCTTTAGTTCCAGTGCATAGTAAAGACTGTCCCTTAGTTCCAGTGAATAGTAAAGACAGTCCCTTAGTTCCAGTGCATAGTAAAGACAGTCCCTTAGTTCCAGTGCATATTATAGACAGTCCCTTAGTTCCAGTGAATAGTAAAGACAGTCTCTTAGTTCCAGTGCATAGCAACACATACACAACGTCCACCAACAACGCACATTCTATACTACAAACACACAATATAAGCACACACACATGTACGAACAAACACACACAGTCTACAGTGACTACCAACTCAAATAGCACAGCCGTGTAGAAATGGGAAAGAGCAGAACATGGCGAGAAAAGAAGAGACGGACACACCAAGACAAGAAAAGAAGAGAGCAGAAGAGGATAGATAGAAGATCCTTTATTATCCCCAAAAGGGGCAAAAAAGTTGCAGCATCCACAAAATATAGGACGGACATCATTGAAAGACGACAAACACAATATAATATACAATATCCACAGTGTTCGGCAGCAGTAGGGAAATGTACAATGTGCAGCAGTGTGCTGAGAAGTAGGGTTGAGTACACTGTAAAAAAAAAACATGAAATATCTGGATTCAACGTGCAGTTGTATGGCAACCAGCTGTGATATGATTGGGAGTTTGAGCAAATGCTGAGAGAACACACAATCACATCAAAGGTGGTTGCTGTACAATTTTCCATTGAGTCAACCTGCCCTGTTGAGCAAGGGCACAATCGTATTGCATCTGGTGGTCGTACATTGAATCAACTTCCAATGACAATTCTCTTTTGACAGATTCACAGTACTATCCCAGGGGTTTGCCCCACATGGGCATGTTCATCAAACCCAAAGCTTGCTTGCAAAGTCATGTGTAATAACAGCCATTTCTCATTTGCCTGGAACAGACTTGCTCAAGGGCAGCTACGTTCAAGCAGAGTTTGCTAATTCACAGTGCAATCGTAAGGCCACCAGCTCCAAAAGGACTGAGAGTTTGCTCAACATTTGAACACATAGGTGACCCAACATAGTGTCACCTTCCAAAGGCAAACATCATTTTGTA
This sequence comes from Esox niger, assembly GCA_016801105.1. Taxonomy (NCBI): domain Eukaryota; kingdom Metazoa; phylum Chordata; class Actinopteri; order Esociformes; family Esocidae; genus Esox; species Esox niger. The sequence continues at coordinate 13,239 of JACXGJ010010192.1, read as the reverse complement.
CTTTTACCCCACAAGCTTTTTTAAATTCAGCCCACTTCAAGCTAAATTTGATGAGTGAACAAAAGTTCACAATTCAGCACAATTTCTTGCCCTTATAAAGTCCACCCCACTAACAGAACATTCCTGATTACGCACCTGGTTAAGTTGGATTTTTTACAGTGTACTACATGATACAGAAAACACAGAGTTCTGAAAGCAGGAGGGACAGGATTAGGGAGAAGATGGATAAGTGTCTACCTCGGCCCGCGTCGTTCCCTGAGTCGGGATCCATGGCTGCAGGAAATGAGAACAGAGTTAGATTAAAGTTTATGTTACTGCAACCACGCAAGATCAAATGAAAGATCAAAAGCCAAAGAGGGATGAAAGATGAGGGCATGAAACGAAAAAATATAACAGAATATGAAAGAGCAATGTGAAGACTGGGAGTTTCAGGGAGTATAGGGAGGAGATTTGTAAAGACCTGTAGTGGCCAGGGTGGAAAACAGAGATGAGATGAAAGAGCTGGAGGGGGGTCAGGCTGACCTTTTTTGACGGTGACCTTGAAGGCCTGTAGTGCTTCTCCGTGGGTGTTGCTGGCCTTGCAGGTGACCCCATTGCTCAGGACGTCCGCACTGGCCACCAGCATGACTTTACCGATCACCTTGTCTCCCTCCATATTCAACGACTAGGAGAGAGTGAGAGAGGGGAGAGAACGGGGAGGGAACGTGGAGGGAACGTGGGGGAACGTGGGGGAACGGGGAGGAACGGGGAGGGAACGGGGAGGAGCGGGAAGGGAACGGGGAGGGAACGGGGAGGAACGGGGAGGAACGGGAAGGAACGGGGAGGAACGGGGAGGAACAGGGAGGGAACGGGGAGGAACAGGGAGGGGCGCATTAGAGGAATTGCTTCTTTGATGTGTACAACGCACACACACCCACACACTCACCTCCATGCCTGACGGTGTCCAGGTGAACTGTGGGGTGGGGTGTCCACGAACAGAGCAGGACAGAGTCACCATGTCCCCCTCCTTCTCCACGGTCCCATCAACAGGTGCATCAATCTCAGGTTTACCTGAAACAGGGGGGGGGTGCATTCATTCAGAAGAGCGGGAGAGGCGGAGAGTCAGTCATTCATGCATGGCTGTTGTTACTTTACAGCACAGGTGACAAACCCGTTCCATGGAGGGCTGAGTGTCTGCAGGTTTTCACTCTCACCTGGTTCTTGATTGATTAATTAGGTCACTCATTGGTTAGTTTCTACCCTCACCTGGTTGTTTAGGTCTGAACTGGGAGCCAATTTATAGGAAAACCCCAAAAACCTCCTCACACTCGGCCCTCTGTGGAACCGGTCTGACACCCCTGATCTACTGTTTCTCCTCCAGTAACATGGACAAAGGCTGATACACTGGACAAGTTGGGTTATCCAACACACCAGCGGCAGGCGGTGTCCTTTATACAAGATGTGTCTCTCTGTGCATATACCTGAGACGGTGATATTGACGATGGCCGTGGTAGTGAGCCCAGGCACAGTGGGCACAGCGCCCACACAGGAGTATTCACCAGCCTGCGAGAATGTCACGGACGTCAGAGACAGCACACCAGTCTGAGAGAGCACCTGGGAGCCCTGTGGAACACACACACATTGGTTAAGGAACATTTCAAACACACACGCACACACATTTTCTCTTAATCTACCTAGCTTCTCACAGGAATCTAGTAAATCACATTCAGCAAAACAACACAACAGCAAACAAAAAATTGCAAGAACAATACAACCCAGCAGTCACAACACGAAAACTGCAGACCAAACATTGGCCTGATCAGAGAGGTGCACTGGTGGTAACCCGTGGAGGAACATAGAAAGGTCGAGAAGAGAGATCTGGACTGGACTCGCCTTCTTCCACTGGACAGTGTGTTTATCGGAGGCCTTGGTCTTACACTGCAGCTCCACCATGTCTCCCAGCATGGCTGATACTGGACCGGCTGGGGTCACACTCAATGGGTCCATGTCTGAGAGAATGAGGAGGAAGGATGGATGGAGAGAACAAGGGGGAGCAGGGAGAGAGAATGTGGTCATTGAAGAGAGAGGCGTGTTTGCCTTAGCCAAGCATGAATACATTAATAAATGGATGGATGAATCAAATGAATGGATGGATGAATTTATGCATAAATGGATGTAAAGATGGATGAATGAATTAATAAATGGACAGATGACTGAATGGCTGGATGGATGGAGGAATGAATGGATTGAATGATTGGTGGATGCATGAATGGATGGATTCATTAATGAATTGATTGATGGATTAATAAATGGAAGGATAATAGGTGGATGGATACTTACAGTGGACAGCTATACTGACAATTCCACTCAGATCAGCATCCAGGTTGTCATAATCAGTGGCCTTACACTTATACAGCCCAGCATCGGAACGCTTTACAGACTTCAGAGTCAAAACTCCCCCTGAAACACCTTCAGCAATGGGTTTCTCCTGGGCATCAGGAAGATCAAGAGGGAGAGACAATGACACACAGAGAGAAGAGTAAAGGGTTTGAAAGAGAGACGTCCTTTAATAGCTATTCACGTGCTGTAGGGTTTGTGAAAATAGCCTGAAACGCAATAAATGCCCTGGTCCTTACGTCCTTGAAGAACTCAAACTCGGGTTGAGGATTTCCATCAGTCTCACACATCATCTTTACTTCGTCACCCTCTTTGATCGGCTCAGTATTCATCAAGACAAAGGTCGCTTTCTCTGAAGGATCTGGATAGCAAAATATTATGAATGATATATCCAGACTGCAATACCTTACATTTTAAAGGTGAAAAACAGGATACCCATAGAAAATTATCTATCTAAATACAGAGAGAGAGCATAGACATACAGGTTGATGGAGAGCTGTGCAGACTAAGAAAGATTTAGACAAAGAGGTGTAGACAGAGAGAGAGGTAAATGGAGAGAGAGGTTGAGAGAGAGCTAGGTAGACAGAGAGAGGTAGACGGAGATATTGACAGAGAGAGAGAAAGGGAGGTAAACTGGGAGAGAGGTAGAAAAAAGAAAGGAAGACAAGGAGAGAGATGTCGACAGAAAGGGAGAGAGGTAGACGGAAAGGGAGAGGTAGACAGACAGGGAGAGGTAGACAGAAAGAAAGGGAGGAAGAAAAGGAGACAGAGGTAGAAAGAGGTAGACAGAGCAAGGTACAAAGAGAGAGGCAGAGAAGAGACAAATGTTTTTAGGGAGAAAACCCTGATGTGCCATACTAATGGCAAAATATATAGTTTCCTGCCACACGAGCTGAATAATGGATACCAGGATAATTAAATTAAAAGCTGTACCTAGATCCTTCCCACTATTCACTATGTTTGCTTTAGCAATGTATCTAGTAACACATTTCATGCCAATAAAGCCATTTTGAATCACAAAATAATTCAACTAAATTGAGAGGCAGACAGAGACAGGTAGTAACAGACAGACTGCCAGACAGGCAAACAGACAGACAGACAGACGGAGGTAGAAATTGCATTGATGGAGGAAAACAGCGAGAGGTAACAAGGAGTGTGGAGGCAAGAGTGGAATCAAGGCAAAAAGTAAGGAGGATATAAAGACACAGACATCCACTTACAGTTGAGGGTGAGGGAGAATGTATCAGAGTTGATCTGTCTGATGGCGTCATTGGGCATACTGTACTCCACAGTGCAGTGGAACTGAGAGTCCTTGTCAGCCTTCTGGGGCTGCATCATCAGGCTGCTTTTAATGGTAAACAGACCTGATGCCTCCTTCACCACAGACGACACCATGTACACCTCTGGTTGGGGAAACAGACCAACAACAGCATGTTATGTACAGTCATAGGAAGAAACAAACTTGGTAGTATTATCTATACAGGACTGCAATAGTAGGGGTAGAGGTAGTATTATCTATACAGGACTGCAGTAGTAGGGGTAGAGGTAGTATTATCTATACAGGATTACAGTAGTAGGGGTAGAGGTAGTATTATCTATACAGGATTACAGTAGTAGGGGTAGAGGTAGTATTATCTATACAGGACTACAGTAGTAGGGGTAGAGGTAGTATTATCTATACAGGGCTGCAGTAGTAGGGATAGAGGTAGTATTATCTATACAGGACTACAGTAGTAGGGGGAGAGGTAGTATTATCTATACAGGACTGCAGTAGTAGGGGTAGAGGTAGTATTATCTATACAGGACTGCAGCAGTAGTAGGGGTAGAGGTAGTATTATCTATACAGGACTGCAGCAGTAGTAGGGGTAGAGGTAGTATTATCTATACAGGACTGCAGTAGTAGGGGTAGAGGTAGTATTATCTATACAGGGCTGCAGTAGTAGGGGTAGAGGAAGTATGATCTATACAGGGCTGCAGTAGTAGGGGTAGAGGTAGTATTATCTATACAGGACTGCAGTAGTAGGGGTAGAGGTAGTATTATCTATACAGGGCAGCGGTAGTAGCAGTAGTTTACTCTGGAAGGTTTACAGTAGTAAGTAGTCTGCTTACTCTCTTTGTTGTCCTTGACCTCAGGCAAAGGATTGGAGTCCTTGAACCAGATGATCCTAGGCTGAGGGTGGCCGTTGTGGCTCACACACTGGCCAACCTGACACACAAACACACACACAAACACAGGCCAAGGGACTTAGCAACTGGAGGACAAATTCAAGAACATTGGATGAAAACAGAAAAAGTTGCCTAGACAAATAGTTTGAACCAACCTGTGTGGGGGAAACTCCCACAGAAATGGCCTGGTTTGACCCAGTAACCTCAGGCTTCTCTGGAGGGACTGAGAAAGACAGAGAAAAAAATCAACCTCTCATACAGTGTATTATTTGAAGTCAAACAGGCATGGATGTTCCCATGAATATATTCATAGCCTATACCATAGATTATTCATCCTTTCCAACACCCATTTTAGGTAAACACAATTATTTTGGTGACTGGGTTGCAAACGGAAAAAACACTTCCTGACGCAAGAGAGTGACAGAAGAGCCAACAGTGTCAAGCTCATATCAACTCACTGACAGACAAATTATATTAATTAACTGTAGCTACAACAACAAACACACAAACACACAAACACACAAACACACAAACACACACACACACACACACACACACACAACCTCTCCAATCTGGTCAATGGAAAACATCTGTGTGTGTTATTCCATGGTGACCTTGCTTGCTGTGTGCTGATAAGGGTCACCGACAGGAGAGAATACCCCATGTTCTCTTTCTCAAACACACTACTGTGTTCTCTCTTTTCCACTTTCTAGGGAGTCATCTATCTCTCACTCCATTCTTCATTCATATGCAAGGTCATGGTATCTCAGTAAGACCCCAGCTGCCGTCTGAAACAGGACATTTAATAACATCGGCTGCCTCTCGCCCCGTCTCCCTGTGTCATCGACCCAAGCTTTCCTCGCTAACACAACACTCCCTAATTCCTTCCTGTTCACTCCCTGATTGAATTTTACTCCCTAATGCTGGATGCGCAACCACACACACACACACACACACACACACACACACACACACACACACACCCACACATTCATTTACATTTTAGCTATTTATCAGACGCTCTTATCTAGAGCGACTTATAGTAAGTGCATACATTTTAACAAAGCTACGTGAAGCAACCACACAGTTAATGCATTCAACGAATAAGTGGTCAGTGCTGGAAAGAAGAACATCCATAATGAACATAGTATGCAAAGCACTGATAATACTGGTCATAGCTGATTTTGTGCCAACCACATTAAAACATATATTTACATCTGATGGTGTAGTCAAACACTAGAAAAATAACTGATAAAGCGTTGGGGTTTTCAATGAAGGCAAGGACGCAATGACCTGGTATGGATTCAGAGCATATTGCTATGGAAAAAAAGCAGGAGGATTTGGAAAATTAATTAAGTGACATCTATTAGATATGACAGATGGAATTTGGCTATTAATCATATGAGTCAAGTGTAATTTTTAAAGGACTAATTGCCTTCTGTGCTTATTAAAAATATAAAATTATGACGAATTGACTCACAGTAAATACTGTGGTGACGTTTAATCTTAAAGGGTAATTTCACCCAAAATGTATTAATACATATTAATATTTGTTTGTTAAAATTTTACCAAAGTACACTCTAAACCATCAAATAAATATCCTATTTTTTGCCATCTCCGGTGACGCCAAGCCGTTGTGTCCTCGATGCTGGCAGACCCTTCACTGGTTGCCACCTGATTCACACAGATTTCAGCTGGAAATATGATCTTCACCAATTTGCACAAGGAGCATTTTAAAATTCTAAATTGATAGTGCTGTTTAAGCAGTGGTACAACTATATAACTGTGCATAATTAAGTATATTATTCAGCCACTAAGACTAGCATCCTGTCTTGAGAGAGCATTGCATTGCTGGTTTTGTAGTCCAATTAACTGATTTCTCCAATAAATATTGCTTGCTAATTTATTACAACTATGAAATGCAGAAACATTTCACAACATATATTTCTCCACATATTTCTATTATTTAATTATGTACAGTGCCCAATCAGAATGTCTGTGTTGATCATGCACCATTTAGCTGTGAAAGGCCACAGTGGGGTCATAGGGTTAATGTAAAGGTCATTGTTCTTAAACTCACAGAAGACTTTGAGCTGTGTGATGGCCTCTCCCACGCCGTTAGGGCCAGCAGTGACCTGGCAGTAGAAGGGCAGCTGGTCCTCCACCATGACTGGAGAGATGACCAGGGAGAAGTCCTTCTTCATGGTCACCCTACCAGACAAACGTGTATCCTCGTCACTTGTACCCTCGCCATTTGATACCGATCGGAATGCCACACGCTTCCTGGTGCCACCCTCCTCCTAAGAATCAGAGAGGAAGCAGGGAGAGGTGGAGTAGTGGGTTATCATTAGAGGATACAGGACAGAAATCAGGGTACAGAGAAAAAAGGGGTAGAAAAAATATGCTTCCATGCATATAAGACTAGTTGTGTAGTTCATCTTGATGTATTCCAACACAGGCTATAGTTATAATTGTGGGGTTCTGTTTCCTAGTCCTGCCTGTTTGTTTTTTGTCCACCCCTAGTCACCGCTATGTTCCTGGTCCCGCCCTCTATTTCCTAGTCCTGCCTGTTGGCTTTTTGTCCACCCCTAGTCACCTCTATGTTCCTGGTCCTGCCTTCTGTTTCCTGGTCCTGCCTGTTTGTTTTTTGTCCACCCCTAGTCACCTCTATGTTCCTGGTCCTGCCTTCTATTTCCTGGTCCTGCCTGTTTGTTTTTTGTCCACCCCTAGTCACCTCTATATTCCTGGTCCTGCCTTCTATTTCCTGGTCCTGCCTGTTTGTTTTTTGTCCACCCCTAGTCACCTCTATGTTCCTGGTCCTGCCTGTTTGTTTTTTGTCCACCCCTAGTAACCTCTATGTTCCTGGTCCTGCCTGTTTGTTTTTTGTCCACCCCTAGTCACCTCTATGTTCCTGGTCCTGCCTTCTATTTCCTGGTCCTGGCTGTTTGTTTTATGTACACCCCTAGTCACTGTGCTTTCCTAGTTCTGCCCAAAACATGGAGTCAAAGGGGTGGGTAGTATGAGACTTACAATGAACCACTCAACAATGGTGTTAGGGGATGCAGTGGTCTTGAAGCTGCAGGGCAGAGTGGCTGACTCTCCCTTGATCACCTCCACCTTGGGAGTGGCCGTCACTGTCACGGCAGCCCAGCAACCTGCGGAGACGTGGTGGGAGGGGCTCATTAGTCATGTGCTTTAACATTCTGTTGAGTTTAAAGACCAATTTTTATGCTGAATGCTTTTTCACTGCCATTTCATTTTCTCAGTGGACAAAATACTGACATGAGGCCAGTACGCTCCCACATGAGAACGCCGAAAGACTGGCCATTACTAAATAATAATAATAATAATAATAATAACAACCTTTGTTTATAGAGCACATTTCAAAATCAAGTTACAAAGTGCTATACATTTGAATATCTGACCACGTTTTACAGCCTACATTCATGTGATCATTACTTCCACAGAAATTGTTCTTAAGATGCATGCAGTGTTACTTGAAGCAAGGTTATTGCCTGAACAGTTGCTTAATGTATATGGCAACAACAGTATAATATTAACGGTCACTCACATACGTAGCCTGTAGCGAAAGCTAACAAAATCTACATTTTAGTGGTTGAAGTTGTTTTTAAGTATAATGCAGTTAATTTGTAACAATGACACAAATATTACCGTAAGCAGAAGATATGAGACTCATATTTGTATACGAACGTTGTGTAAAATGCATTAGAATATCAAACCTTCCAACATGGCACCCATTGTGTAGTAATGTATGCAAAGACACAGAAAAGCGTAGACATAACCTGGTGTCAATTAAAAGTCAGACGTCAGCAAACAGTGCATGATATTATGGGGAAGAGAATGTTTGCCACTGCTCCTAGCGCTGATTCGAAAAGAATGAGGCCACCAAAGGGTGTACACACAACACACACTGTTCAAAGGGATGTGTGCCATGTTACGCAATTAACACACGCGCTTCAAATCTCGGGGCTGGGGCAAGCGTGACAAGTGAAGTAGGAAAAAGGATGGAGAGAAGAAAACAACAAGGTGCTTATTGTAGGTGGAGTCCAGATTGTCTATCTCAAGTGAAAACCTCCACCCCCCACACATGTTTTTAAACCCCACTGCCACGTTTGAGTGCATGTGTGTGTTGGTCTGTTTACATGAAGCCCTGAGGGACAATTGTATAAAAATAAAGTTGAAAAAGCTTCGATAGCCAATTGGCGTCCATGCAGGTCTTTATCGGTGATGTACCACTCCTTTCCTGTGATGCCTGAGGCAGATAACACACACTGATAAAGAGACAGGCAGACAACAGAAGCAAGAGGAAGCTATCTGTGACTGACCCCTCATACACACAATCTACTCCATAAGTGACGCACAGAAACACACAGAAACATAAATACACTGACAGTCCCGACATTTCTAAGTGTTTTAGCACACTTATGGGTTAGGTTCAGGGTAGGGTTATATACGTTAACTTACGTTAAATTTAGTTTTGGTGAAAAACAGAGACAAAAGTGATCTTAGTTTTTCGGATCTTAATCTTTACCCTTTCCTTAACCACAAAACACCTAACTTTTACCCTAACCCTAACTTCTAATACTAAACCTAACCCCTAACCCACATGCACACACGTGTGCTCACACTGTGTACTCTGTGTACAGTGTGAGCATGTGTGTGAGATTCCTCCAGGGTCAGACACCAAGGCCCACACTGCCAGTAGAGGTCAGGGGTCAATCCACTTTTGAACTTCTCAGAAAAGATCTCTCCCTCTCACACCCCCCCTCTATATGTTATCACTTCACATAAAAACCTCTGAGCTTCTCCCTTTCCATCTGCCCTTTTCTCTTCTCAATCTCTGTCTCCCTTTCTCTGTATATGTTTTCCTATCTTGCTCTCTCTCTCCCAGTCTTGCTGTCTGTCTCTCTATCTCTCTCTGTGTCTCACTGGGGAGCATTCCCCCATCTGGACTGGTATGTTATTGGCTGTGGAGTGTAAGAACGCATAAACACTTATTTGGTAAGGGTTTGAAGGGGGAAGTAGCCATAGATACAGTAAAGCTAGTGTCTGAGCCAACATAAACAATGCTCCTATGCTCCTGACAATGCAAGAGACAAAGAAACACAAGACTGCAGAAAGGTCAAGAAGTCAAGTTCAGGCTATGCTCTACTATAGTATTCATGTTTAGAAGAGTGGGACTGAGGAAGTGGAAATGTGTGCTTGGGTCAGTCACACTAAGCATTTACGTTACGAGAGACAAAATGCTAGACAGATAGATCTTAGTTAGATATCATGTGTTTGAATTTACACTGGCATGGTTGAGACATCCCACAAAGGATTGTGGGCATCAGATTAGGGAAATTCGAGCGATATAAGGTGTCGGCTCAAGCTATCAATATCATAAAACAAAATGTTATAGCGTCTTCAGTCTTCTTAGATATGTCTTGGAAAATGTATTGTATTGATAATAAGCTCTATGTCTGGCCTTTTTTCTCTTTCTCTGTCAGGCCCAATACAGTTAGGTCTGGTCTGTGCAGTGCATACTTACTCTTGTTACTTACCCAAAAGCTGACTAGGCAGATAAAAAAGGCCAGTTATGGGATTAAAAGTGATTCCTTCAACCAATTTAACCCACAAGGGCAGCGAAAATGTATCAGACTTGGGGTTAAGTTTAGGGTTAAAATGTACCTTATGCTTAACAGTCACAGTAAGATAAAATACTTATATTGTGTTTTTTATTGGTACTAAATTGCCGGTCCTCACTTTATCAAGCGTGCATGTGTGCATGTGTACATGTGTGCATGTGTGCATGTGTGCATGTGCCTGTGTGGTGGTGGTGGGGTATGTAAGTGGGAACGGGGAGGGGGGGGGGGGTAGCTGCATGGGGGTCCTGTTAACTTACCAAGGCTTGATAATCGGATTTACAGAAAGAAAGAGAAAGTGTGTGTGTGTGGGTTGGGGGATGGGGGATGGGGGTATGAACAGATGGAAAGCAGACGCTCCGACTGTGACCCTCGGACACACTCACACTAGTGATTGCTCCATCACCTACACCAAAACACCCGCCACACAGAAGGCAATGCAAATTAATAACACTGACAACGTAAGTCATTAACGCGCCACGACAAAGACCTGGTTTGAAGCCCTGCAAGGTGGAGTCCCCAACACACGGCACAACACGGTTAACGGGAGGAAGACATCACAGACATACAGGCAGCGGGAGACCCTCATTATAAAGAGAACCAGCTGCACCCTTTCCCCCTGAACCCTTTCATTCTTCTTTTCATCTCTTGATATGGTCTTCTCTCTCTTTCTCTTTTGCTCTCTCTGTTTCTGTGTCTCTCTCTCTGTCTCCCTAGCTACTGCCCTATTCTGGACCTCAAAAAAGGAGTTCTTACATGTCTAGTCTCTACCTTTAGACTCTACTTTCGGGACTCTACAACAGTATGCAGACAGCCTGTCTTTGTGTTACATGATTGTTCCTGAATGTCACAATAAGCTTTCCCTCTTGATCTCTCCAGACGGATAGCCTGTATAATAGACAAGGTTGACAAAATGTGTCTCTATGTTGCACACTAAATGCAGTGGACTGCACTATACGGGCCGCTTGCTAGGGTGTTCTGGGATGGTGGATGTGGGGTTTTGCCATCTTTTACTTTTCAATTTTTTCACCGTAAATCGGGAGATTGAAACAACAGAGATACTTCTGCTGCAACTACTTGAATGTGGTTCCACTTTTGACTTTTCTACACAGTTTAGTATTATTTTATGGCTTTCCCAAATCTAAACCCTTACCTTAAACATCCACAGTTATTACCTCACATTCACCATCACCTTAAAACCTAACCCAAAACATGATACTTACTGTACCTCTAACCCTTTGAACTTTTCACTTAACCTATTAGGGGCCTTTTAGAAAATAAGAGAAATAATAAAATTATCCGTACATTTGTCTTATTATGGATGATAATTTCCTAGTGTTTTAACCTTCAGCTCAACTATGGCAGAGTTAACGCTGTCTGACTCTGTAACAATAGGTAGCCTTACAAATGTACTTGGCTACAAAAAGTAGAATAATAACAGTAGGTGAAATGATATTTTCTTGGTTCACCTCAACCACCCTACTTAACGGGGCAGGGCAAAATGCATCCCATTAAAAAGCACATTTCTCCATCCTTCTTGGGAATTTCCCCATCCTTCTTGCAAAGATCCTTCTTGGGAATCAAATGATCAGTCTGTTTTAAAGTAACTGAGCCACTTCAAAGCGCCACACCTGTCAGACTTTTTTTCTTCACAGTGGAAAACCCCAAGGGCTCCCTTGAAAAAGTAAGCATCACACTACCTCAGAAAGTAGTGACTCAAGAGCAGATTCAGCATGAACTTTTACTCAAGTTCACACAACAAAATAATCTTAAGTCTTGAGCGTTTTCAGATCATTTAAATAAAGATATTTGAGTGTAAATAGACCCTAGACGTTTAGCTATCCTTGGAAAAAAATTCAATACGAATGTGAGCTGGGAGATCACATTGCTCTCTAACAAATCTCAGTCTGTCTCTATATTAGACACTATTTAACATAAGGCCATAACCTCATTGACTCTAACATGATCTCACCTCCCATTTCATGCCAACAGGGACTACATGTATATATAGGAGGATTAATGATGTGTATTATATGGAGATACGGTGTGTAATATATACCTTACAGCACCAGGGCGGTGAGACAGACTCCTAACAGTTCCTTCAAGATGGCATTCCAAGCTGTCATACAGAACCCAGAGAATCACATTAATGGCAACTTTCTGACTGCGTGTGTATGGAAAACCATGATTAAGTGGACACAGGTAGACAACCAAGGAGTAACGTGATTTGGGCGAGTGAAGGTCAATGATATATTTGTGTTGTGTGGGTGGGTGTAGGTGTACAAATGCGATGGCGTGTGTGTGTGTGTGTGTGTGTGTGTGTGTCAGCCAGATACCCTTGGCTCTAACAGGATTAGTTGCCTTGTGCTCTTTTACTCTGTTGGCAAAACAAACACAGTCAGGCTACAAATCCTCAATGACACTGTCTCTGAGTCACCTCTGTAACACATACGACCTAGTGCCACACTCATTTGACCTTTGTATGGAGGAAGTGAATGACTGACATAAATCACAGTGAAATTACAAATGTCAGTCATAGTGTCTGATTTTCCATTCGTCAAGCTCCTCAATGTAAACCTAATTTAACAGAGTGCAGCATTATCAGTTAATTCACCAGGCACCAAGAGCATAACAGCAATGGCCATCGGGCTGTTTTGTTGCCATCGTAGCCATGGTGAAACCGTAACTGGCCTGTGGGGGTAATCATTATGGGATAGCCATGACCGGGGTGTGGCATTTACAGTGACACAGAAACCAGAGGGTCTATGACTGGGACTGGAAAAACCAGTCGGTCTACAAAGTTCTCCCCACTGGTTCAGTAGCGACCGCTAGCAGAAAACGGACCACAGTGCTGGTGCACCAATGGTAGGAGCCAGGCTGTGGGTGTGTGTGGTGGAGTGGGTCAGTTGTGGGTGTGTGTGGTGGAGTGGGTCAGTTGTGGGTGTGTGTGGTGGAGTGGGTCAGTTGTGGGTGTGTGTGGTGGAGTGGGTCAGTTGTGGGTGTGTCTGGTGGAGTGGGTCAGTTGTGGGTGTGTGTGGTGGGGTGGGTCAGT
>JACXGJ010010191.1:0-22482 GCA_016801105.1 Esox niger | reverse complement strand
TGTTGAAGTTCTCTTTTCTTAGATTTTTTTTACTTCATCCATTAAATGATCCATTTACTTGACGTTAATAAAGATAGTCCAATTAAATAGAGGAGTGCATAAGAAAAACAACTGCCCAAAACCTGTCTACCAAAGATGATGCACCGGCTACAGATTTACTCTGATAATCTTGCATGTTAGGAAGAAAAAGACCTGCATCACAAGTGTTGCCTGATTGGGAAGTTTCCTGAACAGTTGGGCTATTTTGAATGAGTGTGTGGCAAAAAAGGGCTTGGGTGGGTCGATTTACGGATAGGGTTGTATAGTAAAAATAAAGTTTGTCTGTTTTGTTGGTGGAGTGAGGGTGATTTTCCGGATATTCCAGCAATGCTATTTCTGTGACCCAGATTCAAGTACCTTTATGCACTTCAATGATCTTTTACTGAACACTATTGGATTAATAACAATTTTAGATTGTGTTCAAATTTGGCCCTAAATACAATACATTTTTATTTTAAAAGCAGTTTGTAATGTTAACGACATACTGTGTTTAATTTATCACTATGAACAATGCTGGACTTGGAATAAAAAAACGAAGAGTTTTTCCAAGTCAGTACATAAGACCCCGAATTTACCACAATAACTTGCAGCTTCTGTTTGTAATTCATGTACTGTTTCAACCCATGCTTTAGATACGTAGGGCACTTGAATTACAAGCAAAGTCATATGAACAGGCAAAGGCATATGGTAGGCTACTTGACCAGGCAAAGGCATATGGTAGGCTACTTGACCAGGCAAAGTCATATGGTAGGCTACATGACCAGGAAAAGGCATATGGTAGGCTACTTGACCAGGCAAAGGCATATGGTAGGCTACTTGACCAGGCAAAGTCATATGGTAGGCTACTTGACCAGGCAAAAGCATATGGTAGGCTACTTGACCAGGCAAAGGCATATGGTAGGCTACTTGACCAGGCAAAGGCATATGGTAGGCTACGTGAACAAGCAAAGGCATAGTTTTGAGGTGGATAGAGATAGTTAATCTACAAAATGGAATCCGGGGAGATGCAGAATAGTTTGTAGTTAATACCACTATTAGATGACGTTGGATGGAAACACAACCGGCAACAACATTAATGCTTAGCTTACGCTAGCAAAACCATATAATAATGGCAGAGTTGGCGGGTACATTCTGGCACGTAGCGTCTTGGGACCAGTAAAAGACGTTCCGAGTTGTCCCTCACATACCCTCATATACATTGTGACAAAGAAGTTTGTTTTAGATGAGTCTAGCTTATGATAATAATTATCCCATTTACTCTTTGTAATCAAAGCTAATACTACAACAAATTTCACTAAGTCATTGTGGAAATGATTTCAGGATGTTGTTTTTTGTATCTTGGATATTGTCTCTTTAAGAGATCATGCATGCAGTTCATGAAAATTGGCTCATGTTACCTTTTTAAATGTTTGCTATAAAAGTGAAAGCCTGGCTCAAATTCATTAAAATAATAAGTGCCAGTTGAGTTGACTGAATGATTCCAAATAACGCCCAACTTATTAATTTAAGTTTTAAGAGAAGCGCATGCTGATTAAAACAACAGATTTTCTAAGAAAATCTAAATATATTAGGGCCAACAGCTTTAAAAATGTAATGCACCAGCAGAAGAATCTCCCCTCTTATGTGCAGATGAAGTGAGTTCGGAAAAACTGAAAGTATGATGTTGTCAAAATTCATAAACAACTTTATATGTCTCAACTCTGAATCAAATAGGCTTCCAAAATAGCAGGGTGAAAACTGTATTTTTACAGGCAATTAAATAGCTTTATCATGCAGGCTGATTTCAGACTTGACCTGAAAAACTGCTATTTTTAAAAAGATATAAAGTTTTAAATCAAACTCTTATGTGAATCTGACTATTCAAAACAATCATAATATTGTATGCAGGTAACCAAACTCAGTGAGTTAGCCATTTTATAATAATTAGGATTATAGAAATAACCAAGATTCAAAATTTCAACCATTATATATCAAAACTTCCTCTGGGTGTTCACAACAGCTTACTGTTGTGAACAACAACAACAAAACAACAACTTACAACAACTTACTCTTTTTGTGTCTACTGACTGTTACTAAATGTGTTTCAGATAGTAGCTCATGTATTTATAGCTATTTATGCCTTTTAAATCACTTGGGTTTCTGGTGTAAATGCCATTGTTCCATTCCAGTCTATGACTTCCACTCATGTTATATATGATCATTAGTTTTATTGCCAAGTAAGTTTCACAACAAATAATTAGTTCTGGCCGTTGGTGCAACAATTAATACAAAAGGAATAAGACCAAATTAGAACATTGGACCGAGCATCAAAAAAGTAGACTGTTCATTACTAAATTACTGAAAATAACTAAAAAGTATATGTAAGGTGTAAGATTTTGTCCAATTGAGTGTTGTTTATGTACGTGTGGAGGGGTGATAGATTTGTCCAGTTGGGGTTTTTGTTTGTATGCGGGAGTGGGTTATAGACTTGCTTGTCAGCCTTCTGCCAGAGAGGAGAGCTCTGAATAGTCCCTTTCCAGGGTGACAGGGATCAGCCTCAATCTTTGCCACTTGCCTCCGCGTCCTGGAGGTGTGTAGGTTGTGTAGAGATGGCAGGTTGCAGCCAATAACCATCTCTGCAGAGCAGAAGATGCACTGCATCCTGCCCTTGTCTTTGGCAGTGGCTGCAATGTACGGTGATGGAGGAGGTCAGGATGGACTCTATCATGGCAGTGTAGAAATGCACCATCATAGTTGTTGGCAGGTTGAAGTATTTCTGCTGCCGCAGGAAGTACATACTCTGCTGTGCTTTGTTTGTAAGTGAGAGGATATTCTGCTCCCACTTGAGGTCCTGGGTGATGTCGGTTCCCAGAAAGCAAAAGGAGTCCACAGAGTTGACTGGGGAGCCATCCAGGGTGATGGGGCAAGGGCAGCTGGGCTTCAGAAGTCCACAATCATCTCCACATTCTTTATGGCGTTGAGCTCCAAGTTGTTCTGACTGCACCAGGAGACCAGATGGTCCATCTCCCACCTGTAGGCAGACTCATCTCCATTAGAAATAAGTCAGATGAGGGTGGTGTCATCCGCAGACTTCAGGAGCTTGACAGAGTGGTGACTGGAGGTACAGTTGTGGTGTACATGGAGATGAGTAGGAGGGACAGAACACAGCCTTGGGGGGGAGCCGGTGCTGATGGTCAGGGGTCAGACAAGTGCTTCCCCAGCCTCATGTTCCTGTTGGACAGGAACGCTGTAATCCACCTGCATGTGGACTGAGGCACTCCCAGTTGAAATTTCTTGTTGCGACCCTTTTGAGGTTTATGAACACTCATCCTATAAGAAGCTAAACACTCAATACGAAATAGTTTTTGTGTTTGTACTAAGACTAGTTTACAATTCTTAGTGTGAATAGTTTGTATTACATTTCAAAGACAATATGTTGATGCTTAGCTCAAGTACCAGGGTTGTCAGTGAATCAGATTAATTCAGATTGAGTCTATACTGCAAGTCCTTCTCCAACCAGGCAAAGAACCTAAGTACTCTTTTGTCCTTGTTGATATATACTCAAGAAGATGGTATTAAACATGATGTGATCTACTTGTTTTCTTTACCCAATCCCTGTATCATTTAAAAAAGTGTACGTTAAAATATAGATGTATAGAGGAACATTGTGTTATTAATCATTCCCTTTTCACACAAACGTCTCCAGCTTAATTTGAAACTGCTTTGATGAGTCCATGTTATAATCAAGAAACACACTGGATCCATCAAACTCCAGCAATTAGAGACCAATTAAATTTCAAAGGTATATTCCTGAGAAACAATTTGATCAGTTTAACAACTTTTTTAGTAGAAGTCATGTTTCTGTGGTAGGCACAAAGAAGTTTATAGTGCCTACCACAGCACAGCAATGTAGCGGCGAACAACCTCAGAGTGAACACTGGTGCTACCGGGCTCTACGTCCTTGTCCTCCTGGGCCTAAATACAGCTTCAAAACTTTACAATAGATTGACTTGGGATTTGTTTTTACACTGCCGTCGGGATACAGATTCGATTTACAACATTGATTAAATGATGACCATTTTACATCGGCTAGATACTGCAGGCGTAATACAATCATTTTTCAATCTGTATGGACATGTTTTGCCACCATGTCAAACATGATATGAGAGCCCATAGTAGGAGGTGTGGTCCATCTCTTGCAATGTTTTGTTGAACTCCTAACATCTTGCTTCACAGCCTCTCTGCCTTCCTCATATCCTCCTTCATTTCCTCATTCAAACACTTCTCTTCACTTTGGTGCTAAAAATCTGAAATTCATCGAGACAGAATGTCTGTGCGGTATGTGTCGGCAACTGTGTGTGCAGTTGGGTCCTGAAATAATTGGACGCTGACATAAGTTTGGTTATTTTGGCTGTTTACCCGTTGAAAGTCTGCGCTTCAATTGCATCGTGGTTGTTTCATTTCAAATCCATTATGTTGGCATACATAGCCAAAATTATGAAAATCGTGTCAGTGTCCAAATATTTTCAGAACAAACTGTATGTTTCTGGGTCTGACAAGTCCTCTTTCGTTGTGTTAGGAAACAGCAGCGAAGACATTTCCCCTAGGTACACCTCAGACCGCCCGGCACTGAAGCAATAACGTACCAGGATGTATGACATGACCGTCAGTTCCTTGTGTGCCAGTACAGTCAGTTTCTGTCTGTTCAAAACAGAATCCAACCTTTGAAAACAACCAACAACCTCATTAAGCCAATGAGACACCAGACCAGAAGTATTCAGTTTTTCTAAATGTCATATTATGATTTGACAACATAAGTAGTAGAACTTTTAACGTCATTTCATTAACTTATTTCCTTTACACAAGACTGTGATTACTAACAATGCCAAATTTGACTAAAGGAGTCAGATAACAGAAAGTAAAATGTCTCCTCACTGGTGCCTTTTTGTTCATCACACCGCCCTACAAAAGTTGCATCAAACTGGTGCAATGAAACAATACAGAAGGAACACACTTGGACTGACACAGACACACACAGACATATGTACACTGAGATGTATATGGTTTGGGTTGGTTTAATATAGTTTAATATGGTACACTTTACAGCCGTTTGTCCAACCAGTATTGTGAAAACTGTGTTTCATAGCTCAGTCTCCCACAACCAAACATGTTAGAAAGAGAAATACCAGTGAAGTAGCTGAGAACTTTAACAGCAATATGAACTATCCCACTGCCTGTTGTACTCTCCTCCTGTGATGAGCCAGTAAAATAAATGATTTTCCAAATTAAATGCAAACACAGATGGTGTTACACCAATCAAAGTTGAAACAAAAAACCAGGCAAGCCTAGTTCAGCTGGCCAGCAAATAGAAGGAATGAATGTTGTTGCCTTGGCTGGATTCAAACCGCGGTGTCCTACATGACAGATTGTATCTTTAACCACTACGCAGTTTTTACAGCGGGTGTTATTGCGTTTTATACGTGTGTAGAGATTAAGTGTTTGTTCCCTTCTTCCATTGTCAAACCAATTAGTCAAAACTCCACAGTTCTCAAAACTAGTTCTCTATGTTACCTATTAACATCCAAACCAACAACAGGTATAAAAGGATCGCTGCACTACATTCAACACGTGAAATTAAAAAGAGATTACTGTATATGGCTAATAGTTATAGAGTACCTATAATGAAAACAATGACACCAATCACCCCATGGCTGGTTTGTTTCCTTAGAAAAAAAGAAATCCTAACGTCTACTTGGTTTGGCCCGTGGCGAGGGTCAAACCCAAGTTGACTACATGGCAGTCATCATCTCAAACCGTCAAGAAGATGGTATCAAACATGAAGTCATCTACCTGTTTTCTTGACCCAATCCCTGTATCGTTTAAAAAAGTTAATGTTAAAATATAGATGTATAGAGGAACGTTGTGTTATTAATTATTCCTTTTTTACACAAACGCCTCCAGCTTGATTCGAAACTACTTTGATGAGTCCATGTTACAAACAAGAAACACACTAGATCCATCAAACTTCAACAATATTAGAACAATTTATTCTCAAAGGTAAATTCCAGTGAAACGGTTTAATCATCTTAATGAGGAACTGTTTTATCACCTTAATGGTTTTGTAAGCAGAAGTCTTGTTTCTGTTATAGGCACCAATAGGTTTATGGTGCCTACCACAGAACAGCAAAGTAGAGGTGAATGCCCTCAGAATGAACATTGATGCCAGCGGGCTCTGTGTTCTTGTCATCCTGGGACTAAGTACAGCTTCAAAACTTGACAATAGATTGTTGTATTCTCCTAGACAGGTTACAAAATGTAGTTGACCTCTCAGGTTCCAATCTAAACTTGTTCCAGACTTATCTTACTAACAAATAATATCGAGTGGGCATGGGTGAACAAAATGCATGAAAAACACATCTCCTGTGGGTTCCTTGAAGAATTGATTTTGGGCCATATTTTGTTCAGTTTATGCTTTACTGTGTAATGAGAAAACATAGTGCCAATTATCACTGAGTATGATGCACAGCGTACATACTTTCTTATGAATGCATTTTCTTAGACAGAGATACTGTTTCATATCAGTATCACCAGATGATGTTAGCTCAATTTAAACCCTGATAGAACTCATCACAGTCATAAATACATTGATGGTACAACTTTTCTAACATCTAAACAAACCAAACCTAGGTTATGGTTATTGGTGCCAAAGCCCAAACAGAGAAACTTTCAGTACATTTGTACTCTCTGGCATTAGATTTATTCCACCAGGCTACAAACATTGACTCTGACCTAAATGTTGAGGCTGCGTTTATACTTACAAAAGAAATAGCTGAATATTGCTTTCTTCTAGATCTGTATGCTGTTGTAACTCGCAGACTGGACTAAGGCAATATTCTTCATTATTAAACTGAAATGAACTCAGAATGCATCAGTATGAGAGCAAAGGAGAGAAAACGTTACACCTATTTCCCATAACATTTATTTTAAATGTGCTTCATTAATTTTTAAAACACTACATGGCTTGGGATGTTGGATATATTTTCAAGGTATTTGCACCCAGTCACACCATCAGATCCTTTGGCACTATCATTTTAGTTGTCTGAGTCAGAAACAAAAACATTGGGGAGGCTCCTTTCAGTCACTATTATCTTGGCTTTTGAAACTCCCTGACAGAGGATCTGAGATCCTAAGAAATGTTTTTACCTGTTATTTCAAAATGTTGCTTTTTAGTCGTTTTAGCCATAGTTGTAGATTTAATTAATTTTTTGCAATATTTACAAATAAAACACAGTACTTTTTTGCTATTGTTAAACTACTTTATATGTACAAATGTTTTGGTTGTCATTGTTATTTTTTATTTCCCCAAGCATGTAAGTATAACCAAGAACATGTTTGCATTTTCAAAAATGATGTGAGAGCACTTAACCTTTCGTTACAGGTGAAATGCTTTAACCCAAAGGTTTGAAACCGATTCCATAAAGTGCCTAGTGTATGCTGGTCTTTAGTTTTTACTTTTAATTGGTACCCAGATCAATCCAGAACAAGGTGATGGAAGAACATAAATAATTTGTGATCTTATTAACCAATCAAGTACAAGGTAAGAGCGAAAACCTGCAAACACTTGGCTCACGCTTGTGCTGTAACCAAGAGGCTTTTATTATAAGGATCATTATTATTGGAGTGATGCCTTGGGATGCTAACTGACATTTTACTGGCTATACATTTCTGTGCCCAGAGGTGTTTGTCTATCTGCCCTTGAGCAAGTCACTTAATGCTAGTTGCTCCAGGGTTACCATAAATATCGTCTGATACCTGGCATTGATCTTACTCTTTGAGGATGTATCATGTGGAGAAAATACATAGGCTATTGCTCCCCAACACGTGTAAATAACCTGTATGTGTGAGTGGAACAGGGAAAATTCCATAGTTTTTACCTATCACCTTTTATTTTTAATACACCTTGGACTGTACATTGTTGTAAGAAAAGTGTTATATAAAGATTGTTTTGATTTTTTCCCATTCCCCTTTTGTCGCTTCATTCATTGGAAAAATTCCCAGCAACAAGTGACTGATGAGGTACCATTAAAGTGACTAAGCCTGTTTATAGTACATGGTAACAGCTCGTCTACTTACACGAATGCGTGGTAGATGAAAGCCCATGCACGAGGTCTTTCCAGCACATTGTAGAGGTAATTCTGGAGACGCCGGTAGCGCGCGTTTCTGCGCCCACTCTGCGCGCTGTAGATGAGCGGCTTCCCGAGCAAACTCAACCGGGCGCCCTTCCGTACTTCTGCGCTACCTGCGCCTGCATTGCCCGGCGAAAGCATCCCGTACCCGACTTGAACCGTGTTGTTCGTCATCCTCCGACCAGACTCCACATCTTTCAAACCGTAGTCCTGAGCCCGACGCCCTGGAGATGTTTTCATCCAGAGCCCAGTACCGGCCTCATCGCCACTGTGGTTGCGGGGCATGGCATCACCCACGCAGGCTGGGGATGTATAGCGTGTCCCGCTAACATGCACATAGAGTATAAATTAGTTTGCACAAGAGGGTATCCAAGAGAATCAAAGAAATGTGTGATGACAGAAAAGAATATCTGCTATGTTATTAATCTACTTGAAATAACCAACACAGCAGGGTTTGGCGCGGTTCAAGGTAGAACTCCGGGGGTTTGGAGACGTGAGTGCCCACGGCGCTTTGGCCATCTGCATGAGGCCCGAGAAGAGTGGGGTTATGAAGGAAGTGTCATCGTCCCCTGGACAGAGATTTAGCGAGGGGAGGGAATCACCCGACACTCATCCCCTCCTTCCTCCCTGTCCTTCCTCTTTTTCTCGCGGACTACAATATCCCATCTCTGTTTCTCTCACTTCTCAAGACTTCGCGGTGTAGCCTAATATCCACGTGGGCTTGGGAATTGCACAGACAAAATTATCGATGTTTCTGCTGGTGGAAGCTCGCTTTCAGAAGTGTAGGCTCGTTAGTGTGCGCTTCTATCATGGCACAGTAGTTTCCTACATTAGGTAATCACTCGGAAAGGAAGTCTGTGGCATTTGAGAGCAGCACACCAGCCCATAGCTACGCACCAAACGATGCGGCGCGTCAGTGGCGCTGGGGACAGGCAAATGCGTTCTCGGGGAAAACGCATTATGGTTGAGTTATTGTATTTTGAAACTCTTGTCACCCTACCGTAATCACTCGCTGTGCTCTTTCTAAAAGCTTATCAAAAATATTAACGCGCTCATGTGGATTGAGCTGTTAGGCGTGTATAGGGTTCACATCTTCCATTTTAAATGAAGATGAACGCAAGCAATATTTTGATTGTACTAAATGTATTAGAAATGTATTAGAACATTTCAGATGTCAAGTGGTAGCTACATTGAAAAAATAAATTAGCTAATCTCAAATAAATCGCTTCCAAAACTGAAGAGGCTCGCAGTCCTCCCGCAGATCCCAGATTGACGTTGGTCACTGTCTAACTGTCTTTAACTCTATTTCACCCGTGTGTCGTAGGTCCCATGTACTTTTATGTAATATTTTTGAAAATCGTTTTATATACACGTATTTAGTATTTTAGCAAGAAAGGAAAATAGAGCCCGCTCAAGCTTAGGCTGCAGAAGTGTCTTTATTAAAAATGTGCAGGCAACTCTTCGAGCCTCTGGGATCTTCGTCAGGTCTTGTTCGGCCCTGCAGCCCCAGAAACATGTGCGTTTGACTTGAGTTGATCTTTGTATTTTTGCACACACTGCAACAGTCATCAAAACAATTCGTAATGAGCGTATGTCCACCCACGCGATCTTAATGGAATACACAAAAACAAATTAAGCAGATTTATTAAAGGCCCACGTAACGAGATAAAAGTACCTAGGTCTCGCTTGAATAAACTCTAATTTTGCGTGGACTGTGTCAGGGACAAATAAAAACGAAGTAGTTATTTTAAACGTTATATAGGTTTTCGTTAAGCAACAGTTGGGCAATTTTGACAGTGCGTAAAACTACCTCAAATGCTAACTGATCGCATAATCACAGTCGATTCATCGGTGTAAGTCTCGGTGTAAGTCAATCCGGGAAAATGTGTCACCAGACCATGTCAAATCTCCATTATGTTTAGCGTTTTGTTAGTGCGAAACGCAGGTGCCATTCTTCCTTATTTGTGCGTAAAAGGAGACACGCACGAGTCGCAATGTTTAACGGTATAAATGACGAAAATGCATGGCCTCAGGTAGTATGGATTCATATGCAGGTAAGCAACATTAGTTGCAAGCACTGTTGAAGCCGTGTCAGCCTGCTAGTCTATATTTACACTTCTCAACACGATTCTGTTATCTTTATCCAGAAGGTCTGTGCTACTCTCAAATTATCTGACATAGTTCCGTCATTTAATCAATTTCTATTATTGCTCTAAAATGATGGAGATTTACATTGAGAGAATATATCTCCAAAACAATCTCTCAAAGGCACGCGCATGAACCTTAAGACACAATATACAGATAGCCTACAATGCTCCAGTAGCCAACCCGAGCGTACACTTCCCCCTTTTAGCTCCAAAATAAATTATAGTTCCCAGTCGACAGCACTGCAGGCATTGTCAAAATGAGTTGGGTTACCAAATATGGAGCATCTCCAATCTTTGCGTTAGTGGTATGTGTTATCCACTTTTAAATAAAGGTGAACATAAACTAAAATTGTAATACTTTACTGGTGGTGCGCTGTTGAAACCATGGTTATTTTGTGAAAGCACTTCATTACAACTACTGATGTACAAAGGGCTTTATAAAATACATTTGATTGATTGATTGATTGAATACACCGAAACTAGTGGCAACAGATCTGCCAACAATTTAAAGGAGACTGCACGTTATCTAGCGCGTAGTACTTGAAACACATAATCGTTTTCGAAGAATACTCTATGTTTTGAAACATTACTACATCAAGTGTTGGCCAACATCTTGCCACGAAATGGAACACTACTTTGTCGAAAACTCCCTAAATGTTTCATAATAAACTGTAGGTGTTACAAGCCTCTGTTTAATATAAAATGTTTTACCTTATCCTTTAGCATATTTTTGTCATTAAAGTTTATTAAAAAAAATGGATTTAAAAAATCATCCATTCAATCATCTAATCATTAACCAGTTGTACCCTTATTTGCAGGCATTGTTGAGAACCTATTGTGTTCAATCCAACAGTAGTACGTCAGAGTTTGACACCACATTGTGGAATACAGTATTTGCTGCTAACGTGACGTTGTCAACAAATGTGGGAATGGCTTCTCTTCATTGAATATAATTTTGTTGGACTGAATATGAGTACACATTTCAGTACACCTCATGGCACAACCAGCAACTAAAAACTAATACACAAGTTTACCTGTAAAGAAATGATTTCTCACAATCATATACATGTTATGAACTCCCAGTACAAAACCAGAGTACTAACTAGATCTGTTACTAAATGTTGTCTAACTTTGGATGTCTTTATAAAAGACACATTTTGATAAAAGACACAAATCTTTTATTAAAAAGAAATGAACAAATTGTAAGAAATGAAAGTAAACATGACTTCATTAACAGTATACTCTAAAAAGAAAAGGTTATTTGAGTATCCTTTAATTTGAATCTGTGTTCGAATCCCTATAAGCTTTTCAGGATAAAATGTGGTTGTGTACAATTCCTATAAAATGCCCCACATAACAACAGTGAAAGTTAGGGATTGACGTTCCGCATCTGCCAGTCACACTTAGTTTCCTCATCTAGTGACTCACAGCAATAAATGCATGTTTTTATAATATGTGAAACCGACAACCCAGGGGTTGCAAGAAACATGATGTACCATGACCTATTTCCAATATTTCAGTCACCTTCCAAACACCAGATCTTTGTTTAGGTGTACTACCTACCTTTCATGGTGTTTAAAAAAGTATGAAAATGTATGCGCTCACTAATATAATTCACCATAGAAAAGAGCATCTACTAAATGGCTGAAATGTGAAATGTAATCTTTTTTTTACAATGTGGATCAGGTAACCTGTTTAGGGCAGTAATTTATTATCATTAGACAGTTTTCCAGTTGATGTCATACTTCTCAAGCAGGGACATCTCAATCGCAACCAGCCTATAATGATCAGATAATTTCAATATACTATGTTGTGATTTAGATATCTATGTAATTAGCAGTCACTTGTTGTTCTATGAAATTACAATTGGTTTCACGGTAGCAAGTCAACAGCACATCAGAATCAAGAAGATACACTAACTGTAGGGTGGATTGCTCTCAGTCTTATGGTTACAGGGGGCTTAATATACTCTTGACCAAAAGTTTGATTCTTTGTTACAAAAGGTTTGAAAACACAGGAGAACAGGGACCAAATTCCAAATGCCATCTTCCTTTGTTTTCTCCAACAATTAAACAAAAAAAACGGAACTCCCACATTTATATCTAATTCTCAAACCCTTAATGAGTAAATCTGCTGTGCTAGTTCAGGGCAAGAGCCAAGCTGTGGAACGTGTCAGGGTCCCAGAGGAGTGGGTTGAGAACCACAACATTAAATGATAGTGTAACCGTTACGTAAAGAAAGTATGTACATGTTAATTATAGAGTGCCAGGAAATCACAGTAGAGGGATGAGGTCTTAAAGACCTCATCTTAAAGACCCAGGCAGTGTGCCATCATTTCGTTGGGTCATTCATCCTTTAACAGGGAGCCAGGTCTGTCACTCTGATTCCATTCACGGATTACCAATCCCTATCTTGAATGGCAATATTCTGAAAATAGCGAATGACATGAGGGCTTGACCCACACCTCCAGAGTACCAGGCTGGAAAGACTTGTTGCTGTCCCTGTCCAAAGTCCCCCTGGTTGTGTGGCATTTCTCCTGCAAACCACAAGTAATGCCAGTAAATGCAACATCACAGCATGCAGACATATACACTGGATGGACATTTTGTGAACACAACACACTTTGTGTTGAATATGCCCAACCTGTTTGACAACAGGATACCCAACAACAGATTAGTATATATTAGTATATATATATATATCATGGATTGGAGAGGAGAATTAGAGGAGCATAGCAAGTGACTGTGTGTGTGCGTGAGTGTGTGTGTGTGTGTGGCAAGACAGAGAGGGAGAGATAGAGTGTGCTTTATATCTGTTGAGTGTTTATATTTGATGAGGGTGTGTATAAATATGACATCTTCCACATCTTAGGCCAGAAGACATCCTCCTGTTCCCCATCAGGAAGGCCACTTTAAGTATTTGTGTAGCTACTATCAGAGCAGCGTCACTAGCAAATGGCCAGTTTGCACAGCATGGGAACCATAGTGTCTGAACAGTGTTGCAACTGCAGCCCATTCATTCTGGAGCAGTCATATCAGCAACACAATCAGCCACTGCTGTGTCGTGATAAAAGTACTCCCTCTAGTGGTGACAGGCTGACATCACAAGCTGACTGTACCATATGTATTTTTAAGTCTGGTATCTCATGAATGTCCTAATTTCCCCTTAGCTTGCCACGTCATGTAGACAGTTTAATAAAGGATGCACTAAAGGGGTAATGAATAAATCCTTCTCTTGGCAATGCAGTGAAGGTTGATAAATGTGGTTAGGTATCTCTAGAAAGGAAGAAACTGAAGAATACACCAATTAATGAATTCTTCTCATGGTCAGTCATAAAAAAAATTCAACATGGGAGCCAACAGCAGCAAATCTCCTTTTACCTAACCAATGATTTTACAGAAGGAATTTTCTAGTCATATGTTAAAAAAACACTTAACCCAAATTATTCAATCATTTTGCCTACCGAAGTCTGTATAGAAACTAACAAAGCTACACAACTGGGCTTCGGGGAGAAAGCAAGAGAGTTAAAGAGAAAAGGGGAGGAAAAGAATGTGAGAGTGAAAAAAATTATAGATCAAGAAAGAGAAAAAGAGTGAGAACGGTAAGAGACACATTTGTTTTATGGGGTGTTAAGGCCTCTCACCCTCCAGCGCTGTATTTCTTCAGAGTTGCGTGAGCATGGCACAACCCTGAGCAATAGCGTGAGGCAAAACAAGGGCCCTGGTAATGCGGGCCATAAACTACTATGGAGATTACATGGCTATCGGGATCAAGGCAGCGCCTTATGAGTAATGAGTCTTAAAACATTAGCAGTGGATGCTAGTGGGAGATGAGCTCCAGTCTTGGTATGCTCTTTAGCATTTTTGTTGGGGCCCCGTTATAAATCAGATTCCTTTTTAAATGTATTTTTTTAACATTAGAAATATGCTTGTGGGGAAATATCCTTTGTCCACCAAGTTTTGTTATAGAGAAAATGGAGGTCTTGTTGACAGTAACGGCAGAATTGCAGTGCGATTGAGGAAAAAAGCAGTCGCAGCATTTAATCACCATATTTTATACTTTTTACATTCGGTATTGATTTTTCTTTTCTGATGGAATTATGAAAATATGGTCTATAAAACTCAGAGCAACACAAAAATAAAGTTGTCATGGAAACATATTCCAATGAATCAAGCAAGGCAGTATCTGCCGCAAACAATTAAAGGTCATGTCAGAGGTCAGGTTTCAAAATGAATAATAAATCACCTTAAAGTAAGAAGGTTTTCTCAGATCCACTCTATGAGCAGTAAATGAAGGGGGATCTATACTGGTCGGTTTGACTTAGCCAGCAGTTCACCTGTGGCCAATTTGCTATCATTTCCTGGTTTCTAAAAATGTATTTTTTAAGCATAATGTTTTTATATTACACATCTTTCACAGTTGGGAATAGTCCTATGTATTGCGCCTTTAAGGCAAACATACTGTATAATGGTTGAATAATATTTGGGCACATGCATGCTAAGGGGTGTCAAATTGGTTCCACGGAGGGCCGAGTGTCTGCAGGATTTAGATTTTTCCTTTAAATTGGTTCCCAGTTCAGACCAAAACAACCAGGTGAGGGTAGAAACAAACCAATTATTGACCAAATTATTCAATCAAGTACAAGGTGAGAGCGAAAACCTGCAGACACTTGGCCCTCCGTGGAACTGGTTTGACACCTCTTATTTAGCAGGAGGTGCATGCCAGATCTAAATTTGAAAATACTATTTTGTCAAATGATTTCAGCATCTGAGCAGAGGGGGCACTGTTTCCCTCATTGAAAGCTCAGTTAAAAATGTCATGGTCAAATCAATATTTTAATATTTCAGTTTTAAATGATTGGACAACAGAGGCCTTGCCAAGCAAATTTTTCCTCAAAGAGCATTGCTTCTGGCTTACTTTCTGGCTGAGTGAGTAGTCTGATAAGAAGAGTTGCTTGGCAGGATGTGCTTCGGAAAAAGCATGTCCAGATCAAAAGAAGTCAAATACAACTAAGTTGAAGCCAACATTTATGAATTAATAAAAATTCAGACAAACTTTTATTAAAATACATTTTTTATTTTGTATGAATGATTTAATTACCAAAATCACATATCTTAAAGATATTTTACAATTTATTTTGTTCATGGGGAAGGAGGATAATAAATGTACCTGAAGAAATAAGTAATGTTAGACCTACCAGTTTGTGGTTTAATTGATCATTTGATTAATACATTATTAATTCAATTCCAATTTGTATCTCTAAGCTTCTGTTTTGTTTTTGCTCTTGTTCTTGTTCTTAAACGTAGCCTGTCTTTGATCTGATTGTTTTCACAGATTGTTGCTTAGTTCTCATTAGCACCTTATTTAGTTTGCCCTATGCTCTTAGCCCTTCATTGGGTCAGTATGTCTTTTGTGCCACCAGTCTGTGGTTTGGCCTGCCTTCTGTTTTTCTGCTGCATTCTATTTTTTTTTACCTGCCTCAGTTTCATCATTAAACCATTAAAAGTCCTTGTCTGGTCTCCTGCTTACCAGAAATATTTATCCTATGGATTTATTATATACTGCTCAAAAAATGTAAGGGAACACTTAAATCACATATTGGGTCATGATGAACAGAATATATTAAAAGAGCAGAATCTTTAATATACAATGTTTAATTTGTTAAGAACAAAATAACGTAACAACTGTCAATGGAAACCAAAATCACCAACCGGTTGAGGGCTGGATTCAAACTCACACCGAAAATCAAAGTAAACAACTGAAATCACTGACTGTTCCAATTTGTGTGAATTTCATCACAGCAACTCACAATGTGATACACACACATACATAACGTCCCAGAGGTGTGCGATTGTATTCAGGTCTGGGGAACATGAGGGCCAGTCAAATGCATCAATGCCTTTATCATCCAGGAACAGCCTACACCAATGTTTCTCAACCCTGCTCCTGGACACCTCCCTGCCCTGCATGCTTTAGATCTCTCCTTGCCCTAACATACATGATGTAGTTCAAGAAGGATTTGATAATAAGCTGATCTTTTGAATCAGGTGTGAAAGAGAAGGCAGAGATCTAAAACATGCAGGGCAAGAGGGCGCCCAGGAGCAGGGTTGACAAAGACTGACCTACACACTCTGGCCACATGAGGCCAGGCATACCAACTTCAAAACATTGCCAAAATAAGATCGGCATCACACACATTTTTGAGGACACTGAGAAAAATATACATGCTTTCATTTAATATCACCTAGACTACTGTACTGCTTTGGTCACATGCCTCAACCATAAGTCCCTAGGTAAACTCCAAGTTGTACAGAATTCAACTGCCTGCCTTCTTTCCAGGGCTAAATCAAGGTCTCCTATAACCCCACTTTTGGCAGCTCTACATTGGTTACCAGTGAATTTCAAAGTAAATAAAAAAAACTCTACCTATCACTTTTAAGGCACTATAGGGTCTGGCACCTGATTACATTAGTGACATGCTCAACAAATACTGCACTGTTAAGCCTCTCAGATCAGCTGAAAAAGGACTTCTGTCTGTCCCAGAGTCTAGACTGAAAACGAAATGGAACCGGGCCTTTGCTATATGGGCCCCTAGACTCTGGAACAGCCTACCACAGAATGTCATAGATGTTATATCAGTGCAATCTTTTAAATCTTACCTAAAAAAAAAAATTATAACATGGCTTTTATGAATATTTTATCATTGTGATTTTATATTTTGTTTATTCTTTTAACTTCCTTTACTGATATATGTTTCATTTAGATTTTTTTTATTATTTGTATTTATTTTTTTGTATTGTAAAGAACTTTGTGTTATTGTACTAGAAATGTGCTATACAAATAAAGTTATTATTATTATTATTATTGTCCTGTACCAGGAGAAACTCACTGCACAAGCTTAAGGCCCAACAATAGTGGTCTGAGGATTTCATCCCGGAACCTAACAGCAGCTCACCTCATGCAACGGCCAGGATGTGCCATCCTGGATTTTTTTTAAACAGCTGCTTAAAGACAGTGTTACGTTTACTGTTGCTTTATTTTATTATTATTTTCTATCTAGCTATATATTCCCTTATATACACTTCTTCTTAACTCTCACTACGTAGTTGTCGGACGAATTTCATTGTGCATGACATTGTGTTGTTTGATGCATTTGACAAATAAAACTTGAAACCTGGAGGAGCTGGACTGCCTGTGCAACCTCAGAGGGCTGCATGTAATGCCTCATGCTACCAGTAGTGACAAGGAAACTAGTAAAATGCAAAACTAGACAAGAATCAGTCAGGAAGGATAAGGATAGAGCAATTGTTTGTGGCCACCACCTGCAAAACCATTCCATATTTGGGGGTTGTCTTGCTTTTGCCCCTCCAAAGCACCTGTTGTCACTTTCATTTGTACCAAAAAGGTGACATTGATTCACCATTGTTTAGGCTTCCTAACTGGACAAATTGATATTGCTGAAGTTTAAATGACCTGGTGTTATTCTGTGATGATTATGGGTTCCCTTTTGAGCTTTTGTTTATGAGCAGTTTATATATAATTTTAGCTGGTATTTTAAAACCTCTTTAGTTGTAAAAAACATTTGGAGTCACAGTACGCAAAAATACATTTATACAATGCTAATTCGTAAGAAATAGGATTTCTAGACAAATTGTATAATCAAAAATAAAGTACACAATAAACTATAATGTTTTTTAACTATGTCATAGGATTCTTATGATTTTTCTATAGGGGATTTCTTTAACATTTCTATAGGATACTTTACTTTTTTGTGCCTATATTGGGGGAAAAAGTTTCATTATAATGGTTAAAAAAAATCTTTTAATTGATTGAGTAGGACATGATCCATTATTGTCCCATTTCCAAACTTCTATCAGCAGTTCCTATATTGAAAATTCCACATATTCAGCATTGATTTATATGTAAAATATAGAATCCCAAACATTAGCAGCCTGACATTAGAATAGAATAAAGAAGTTGTATGCAATGGACGTGAGGAACGTCTTTGAGGGTACAGTATTATTGTAGATGCTTTTTTAACAGGGAGGTTAAGTTAACAGTGGTTTAATAGAGGTTAACAGAGATTATTTACTAGACTGATTTGACAGAGGAAGCTTAGTGATTTCTTTGAAAAGTAAATTAATATCCTATTTTGCATCATAGGATTACCAATGTTGCATGTTTTTATAACACTGGTAACTCTACGTTTTGTACTTTGATTTATAAACTCTATATTTGGTTCAGATATGGTCCAGCCCTGATTTCCCTCTTGTTTGGCGGTGGATCTCATACAGTGTTATCTGAATATGCAACAGAGGATGTTGCATATTTATACCTTTTACCTGTGCACCTATTTAGGATATATTACCATGAAGAGAAGGACATTTCATAAACATAATTCATTTAGCAGATGCTTTTATCCAGAGTGACAGACTGTGGTGAGTTTTAACCTTTTTGTACTAGCCCCAGTGGGAAACAAATCCACAACCTTGGAGTTGCTAATGCCAGGGTCTTCCCAGCAGAGCTTCACAGGACCTACAAATACATACATACATATCCATAATAACATTCAGTCATTGCATTTTTGTTACCTGGTTTAAATCCTCTGTCTTAAGAAATTATTTGATCTCAGTTCTCAGAAGATGTTTTTGTTGGAAATGTGAAGCCTATTTTAATATGAAGCCAACATAGAAGCCTATTGATGTTCAGTGAAAACTGTTGAAATAACTCATCATTGGTAATATGTGATCATGTTCCGTTGACTCACTCGTTAATAATGTCCTTCACTTATAAAACCTATACTTAAAACAGTTTTTTGTATCATATTGAAAGTGCATGAGTTCTGATTAAAAGAAAATTACACAAAATTATAATTTGTGCAGAATCTATTCATTGGCATAATCACAATTCATTTCCATGTATTGAGTACAAAGACTAGCTGCTCTCATAGTTTTTTCTACTTTCCATTAGTTATCAGAAATACAATCTCCAAGAGATAAAAGGAAAGTTGAATACAATGAAAGAGCACAGCTGATTGTAAAACAGGCCTCAGTCCACACCAAAGCAAAGCTTAACAATAGATGAACAAAGTGTTGGCGAAGATAAAGCAAAATAGAAGTAAACCTGGGAAGTCCTCCTGGGATGTAAACCACACATCAAACATGACATTATATAGAACTAAAGAGACAGGTACAGTACAGCTGTGTTAGCATTTCCTGGAGAACATGTGGATGTCAGACTTGGTTCACTTGTCCTGCCAGAAACCTATTTCACCCAGGGTGAGAAACCTGCCTTCCCGTGTTTCGACAGTTCGCCCGTTCCCGACTGTTCTGCCTGAGCCCTGCCTGTACTTCTGTTACCTGCCGGTGTTCTGATCTCTCACCTGTCCCCGACTACTCTGCCTGTTCCCTGACTGTTCCTCTGCCGCCCACACGTGTACCGACAATCTACCCGTCCCCAACTACTCTGAGTACCGTTCGTCTGTGCTTTCGCCGCTGTTACGTTAGATGCCTTTCTTCCCGTCCCTGTACGTTCTACCTGTCCCTTCCTCACTCGCTCCCAGTCCGCGCCTGGATCCCTACCAATGCCCCTGACTTCATCTCCTAAAGCTTTCCCCAAGTTGCTAATTCCAATTACTGATTTATTCTATGTTGAAATTGAGTACTTGGCTACTTTTGGTACACTCTGAATGATAGTATTGGGTTTCAGCTGTGATAACTAAAATATCAGAGTAGTATTTTAGTGCATTACAAGGTTGGTGACAGTATCACCTTTGGATGGGTTAGAGTGACATTGAAACTACATCAAGGAGACACTAGATTAGTATATCTGAATGGGGGCAGGCCTATATGTCACCTCAAACCACCTGGCCTCTGTGTGTGTGTGTGTGCGTGTGTGCGTGTGTGTGCGTGTGTGTATTCTGTGTACAGAGGGACTGCATATAATAAGGTGTGTTTCCAAGCTACAATTGTGAGATGTCTCCTTCAGGCTGTACATTACAGCAGGTCTTGCATGAGTCTTACTGACATGTGTCATGTTTGATATCCTTCACAGCTTGTCTCTAACTGTCTATTTTAAAAATATCTTATTTCCATACAGTAGTAACACTTTGGTGTATTGTGTGGTATCATGTGTGCATAATTATTCCTTCTCCATTTCTGTACTCTTACTGAACCATTTCCTGGTACGTGATGAGTGTCTTTCTGCGGGTGTATTTGTTTGTTAACTCCTTGGCTTCCTCATTCCCATTTACACAGGTGCATGTCAGCCGGTTATATAAGACCAGGATAATTACACTGGCTGGTAGACAATGAAAAAAAGCATTTTTTGAAACACAAAACACAGAGAGTGCAAATAAGAAAGCGTTAAGGAAATATTTCCCTTAGTACTGTTGTTCTGTTGTGCCTGGTACTGAAGAAAGGCAAGAATATTTAGTAAAACCTACAGGTTCAAACAATTAAAGAAAAGGGAAATTAAGGATATCATCATTGCTATTGATGAGTCTATTTTCTGTTTCGTTTGATGGAAGAGCTTCCCCCAAATTTTCTAAATAAAATCTATACCGGGTGCAAAGTAGAATGTATTATATGCATCTGCTTTCATATTTCTTCTGAAAGGAACATTAAATGTAAACATATCCACAAAGGCCTGTTCACAATAACTGGAAGAAGAATGGTTGTGGAACATTCCAACGTTCACATTTGGGGAGGGTGGAGACATGTAGAAAACATTGAAATACATTGACTAAATTATGATATTTCCTATCTGCAGATATCAATGAAATCATCGAAAGTAGATCATTCTGCAGTTACAGAGTATCTACTTTAAATTTTTTCTTTTTTTAATCACATCATATAGGCCTGTGCGTTTGGCCTACAGTCAGAGAGCCAGAAATAAAAATATCTAAGGGCTGACGATGAGTTGTGGCTGGCAGTTTGAAAGCCAGTAAACAGCAAACAGCAGATACGACCTTCTGGTAATTACAATTATTGGGAACAAAATTTGGTTGAGTCAGTGATGGCAATGCATATGCATGATCATTTTCTCCTTTGGTCATGACCTACAGGGTAAAACAGACAATATATTTACATCAAGGACCTGATGAGAGGTAGGGCCACCCGTTTCCTTCAGAACCGCTCCAAAACCGCTTCTTGGATAAAAACTAAACTGGGTGAATTAGGATATTGAACTGTGTGTAGTGGGATATTGAACTGTGTGTACTGGGATATTGAACTGTGTGTAGTGGGATATTGAACTGTGTGTAGTGGGATATTGAACTGTGTGTAGTGGGATATTGAACTGTGTGTAGTGGGATATTAAACTGTGTGTAGTGGGATATTGAACTGTGTGTAGTGGGATATTGAACTGTGTGTAGTGGGATATTGAACTGTATGTAGTGGGATATTGAACTGTGTGTAGTGGGATATTAAACTGTATATAGTGGGATAATGAACTGTGTATAGTGGGATATTGAACTGTATATAGTGGGATAATGAACTGTATATAGTGGGATATTGAACTGTATATAGTGGGATATTGTACTGTATATAGTGGGATAATGAACTGCATATAGTGGGATAATGAACTGCATATAGTGGGATAATGAACTGTATATAGTGGGATATTGAACTGTGTGTAGTGGAATATTGAACTGTGTGCATTGGGATATTGAACTGTGTGTTGTGGAATATTGAACTGTGTGTTGTGGAATATTGAACTGTGTGCATTGGGATATTGAACTGTGTGCATTGGGATATTGAACTGTGTGTAGTGGAATATTGAACTGTGTGTTGTGGAATATTGAACTGTGTGTAGTGGGATATTGAACTGTGTGTAGTGGGATATTGAACTGTGTGTAGTGGGATATTGAACTGTGTGTAGTGGGATATTGAACTGTGTGTTGTGGAATATTGAACTGTGTGTTGTGGAATATTGAACTGTGTGTAGTGGGATATTGAACTGTGTGTAGTGGGATATTTAACTGTGTGTAGTGGGATATTGAACTGTGTGTAGTGGGATATTTTACTGTGTGTAGTGGGATATTGAACTGTATATAGTGGGATATTGTACTGTATATAGTGGGATAATGAACTGTATATAGTGGGATATTGAACTGTATATAGTGGGATATT
>JACXGJ010010190.1:0-22506 GCA_016801105.1 Esox niger | reverse complement strand
CACACACACACACACACACACACACACACACACAATACTACTTCTACTAAGTGTGTGTGTTCCTCAGACGGACGGTGCATCAGCAGTCCTCATCATGTCAGAAGAGAAAGCTCTGGCCATGGGATACAAGCCCAAAGCATATCTCAGGTACTATAGTATTACTACACTATACTGAAGTATTACTACACTATACTTATACTATTATAGCTCCGGTGCTGTATTACTACTACATTATACTGTAGTCTCACTACACTAAATTCATACTAGCATACCTTAGGTACTATATTACTACTACACTATACTGCTGTATTACTATATTACTACTATACTAAACTGCATTATTTGGACACTATATTTATGCTATATTAGCATGTTAATATTGTGTGTCTGTGTGTTCTCTACAGAGACTTTGTGTATGTGTCTCAGGACCCCAAAGATCAGCTCTTGCTGGGGTGAGTGACCTTTAACCTTGACCCTGACCTGATTTGTAACTGATGACCTTGGCCGTGGTCTCATACACATGTGGATAGAGTTAATGGTTTGATTTGTTTTCTGTTAAGGCCCACCTACGGAACTCCTAAGGTTCTGGAACGCGCCGGGTTAACAATGAACGACATCGACGTGTTTGAGTTTCATGAAGCCTTTGCGGTGCGTTACACACCCTGTGTGTGTGTGTGTCTGCATGTTTGACTCTTTATGTGGAGTTGTAAGTTATTTATGTGGTGTGTGTGTGTGTGTGCACACAGGGCCAGATTATGGCTAACCTGAAGGCTATGGATTCAGACTGGTTTGCCCAGAACTACATGGGGAAGAAGACGAAGGTAAACAATAACATGCTGCCAAAACACACCAGAGGTCCCTTTGAACCTGACAAAGGAAATAGATATATAAATATACAGGGAAGGATTTTATCTCTGTCTTCCTGGATTCTTTTTCGCATTGTATTGACACAAACTCTGGGGTGTGGGTTTAGGTGGGGGCACCGCCCATGGAGAAGTTCAACCTCTGGGGGGGCAGTCTGTCCCTCGGTCATCCGTTCGGTGCCACCGGCTGTCGCCTTGTAACCACGGTAGCACACCGTCTGCAAAAGGAGGGGGGGCAGTACGGACTGGTGGCTGCCTGTGCCGCGGGGGGGCAGGTAACACGATACACCACACACACGCACGCACACACGCACGCACACACACACGCACACTCTCTCACCTACATTGTTGCGTGTTATGAAACAAAAAATACGACAAAGGAGACCCTGAACTGTTGAGCAGAACTATCAAGCAAGAATGGGGAAATATTTCACTTTCAGAACTACATCAATTGGTCTCCTCAGTTCCCAAATGCTTACAGAGTGTCGTTAAAAGAAGAGGTGATGCAACACAGTGGTAAACATGCCCCCGTCCCAACATTTATGAAACGTGTTGCTGCCATCAAATTCAAAATCCAAAAACAATAACATTTCTCTGGTTAAAAATTTGACATGCTGTCTTTATTTATTTGCAATTAAATATAGGAATTAAATTAGTTGCACATCCAAATTGGAGGAAAGGTTTTGAAATTACAGCTCTTTAATATATAGCCCCCTCTATTTCAATTAACTCCAGCTGTTTTATGAACTGTGGGCTATTACTTTGTTATTTCTTCATGAATTAAGCCTGTAAAAGGCCTGGAGTTGATTCCAGGTGTGGCATTTGTATTTGGAAGCTGTTGCTGTGAACACACAACATGCGGTCAAAGGAGCTCTCAATGCAAGTGAAACAGGCTGCAAAAATTAAATAATCCATCAGAGAAATTTGTTTGGTACAGTTTAGTACATTCTGAGAAAAACAGAACCCACTAGTGAGCTCTGCAACACAAACAGGCCTGGATGTACATGGAAGAGAACAGTGGTGGATGATCGTAGGATATTTTACAGAAACTCCTTCACAACACCCAGCCAAGTGAAGAACACTTGGAATATCATTGTCCAAATCTAACATAAAGAGAAGACTTCACAAGAGCAAATACAGAGGGCCTCAAGAATAGAAAGGCCACATTAGACTTTGCCAAAAAAAACATCTAAAAAGTCCAGCCCAGTTCTGGAACAGCATTCCTTAGACAGATGAAACGAAGATCAACCTGTACCAGAATGATGGAAAGGGATAAGTATGGAGAAGGCTTGGAATGGCTCATGATCTGAAGCAAACCACATCATCTGTAAATCAAGGTGGAGGCAATGTGATGGCATGGGCATGCATGGCTTCCAATGGCACTGGGTCACTAGTGTTTATTAATGATGTGACATAAGACAGAAGCAGTCGGATGAATTCTGAAGTGTATAGAGATATCTTCTCTGCTCAGATTCAGTTGAATTCAGAGAAGTTGAGTGGACGGCGCTTCGCTTTACAGACGCTTTACAAACATACTGCTAAAGCAAACCAGGAGTTTTTTAAGTCAAAGAACAGGAATATACTGCAATGGCTGAGTCACCTGTTCTTAACGCAATTGGGCATGCATTTCACTTGCTGAAGACAATACTACAGGCAGAAAGACCCATGAACAAACAACAACTGAAACCAGCTACAGTAAAGGCCTGGCAAAGCATCACAAAGGAGGAAACCCAGCATTTGGTGATTTCCATCCGTTCCAGGCTTCAAGCAGTCATTGCCTGCAAAGGATTCTCAAAAAAGTATTAAAAATGAACATCTTATTTATGATTGTGTTCATTTGTCCAATTACATTTGAGCCCCTGAAATAAGGGGACTGTGCATGAAAATTGTTGCAATTCCTAAACATTTCATTCGTTATTTTTATTCAACCCCTTGAATTAAACGTGAAAGTCTGCATTTCCAGTTGTTTCTCGGTTGATTCATTTCATATCCAATGCTGCAGCCTACAGAGCCAAAATTAAGAAAATTGTGTCAGTGTCCAAATATTTCCGGACCTAATACTAAAAATAAACATTCCCCTGAACGTGCATGTGCCTAATGGCATTGCGATGCCATGAAACTTACTTTGACTATAATCTTAACTCAGGAATCTAGGCACAATAAGGTCCACAGCATGCGCTAATTATATTGACTCTAAACAAAAAATGTTCTGTCACTCAAGATCAATTATTCCCTGGGAGGTTGTTCCACCGAGTTTAGTATGTATAATCACTCTACTGCATTTCAGAAAATCCTTTCCTGAGCCAACTGATTTTGCCCAATACTGTCACCTTGTAACTAAACAGCTAGACATCAAATATGAATCAAACCTCTATTATGCACAACTATTGATGAACCCTGATAATGACAGCATAGATTTTCTTAAATTAAAGAAGCATATTCCCCTACTATTTGTTAATGTAGTCACTTGCAAATGAAGTGGCAAATTATTGTTAATGACTTTGTAATACCTCCAAACAAAAAACAAGTATGGTAATTTAGAGCCTCACAGAAAATGTTCTTGCTTTTTCCGCAAATTGCGTCTCTAATTGGTGATTTTGGCTTGATTGACACACTCCGTGGCACCAGAAGAGACTGTGGCAAATTCTGAATGTGATGAATGCCTGTCAAAACACTGAGTTCCTGCTTGATTCATCTTGTCGAGCGTTTTTTAACTACCCAGTGCCATTACTATGTATTTCAGTCACAACAAACCATGACCCTGGATTGTTCAGATTCAAACGTGGCTTTCTTGATTTTTTTAAATATTATTATTATTATTATTATTATTATTATTATTATTATTATTATTATTATTATTATTATTATTATTAATTGAGGTGTGTTGGGGATCATGGCAGTAGCCTAATGGCCTGATTATAAAATCTCATCACATGGTTGCCAAAGGATAGATATTACTGTTGTGCGGTAAGCTGGACCTAAAAGGAAAATAAAAAGTGAAAGCAGGAAGCAGAAAGAACCAATACTTGCATGATATCAACAAACTAGGTATTTTCCATTTACTTATTTAGTAGTTTTAGTAATAAAAATTGTGATGTTTTACCAACCTGTTATTTCATGTTTCAACAGTGTAGACTAGTCTAAAGGCTATTGGTTCAAGATCAAATTATCTTTTGAGTTGGGTTGTCCGCGATTCAATTTAACTTGCTGTCGTTCATCATTGTTTATATTGAAGTTTCTCTAAATAAAACAAGGATTCTGATAGAATTCGTTTCCCTTTTTCAGAGAAGCTTTCAGTCTCGTCATGT
The DNA here is from genome assembly GCA_016801105.1 of Esox niger. Classification (NCBI taxonomy): domain Eukaryota; kingdom Metazoa; phylum Chordata; class Actinopteri; order Esociformes; family Esocidae; genus Esox; species Esox niger. Next base: position 18,335 of record JACXGJ010010190.1, on the reverse strand, counting down.
TCAAATAGTACAGTGTGGATGATGATGATGTTTGCCAAGAAGAAATCTGTATGTTGGTAGAGGCACGCCCCAACTGTCGTAATCCAAATTGAACAATTTCCTACTGCCCTGTGAAACAGGCAGTGTGAATTGATGAATCAAATGGAACTGAACAGACATTACATGGGGTTTTTGGGTTATAAATGCCTGCCATTAATTAATCCGCATCCTGGATCCAAATGGTCTACCTCATAATAATGTTATTATTCTGAGATGACATTGACATTAAGAGAGAGAATTAAACTCTGGTAGTTTCACAGGGAGAAAATCAGAGTACCAGGAAAAGTGCAAGGACACTAGAGTAAAGATGAGGAAGGCCACAGTTACATTGGAGAGTTTACGTGTCTGGCCCTGGGTTCATTACAGGTCGCTGAGTTAGACTACATTAGAAATCACAGTGTTTGAGGATAATTGGGTCACGGGAGGATTGCCAGTTTTTCATTTGGCTATCCCTGAGTTAAGGCAGAACTAACTAAAATTAAAATGTTCTTATATCTGTCCCCGAGGTTTACCTGATGACTGCACAAAGAAAGAGGTTTGATAGAACAAGAGCACACAGTTTCCATTATGAAGCCGTCAGTTATACAAACGGAAAGAAAAAGACAACATTTAGAGTTTTACGTGAGAAGACATTCTAACAGCCTGCCCTTGTAACACCACGGCCATCAACACTGTCGGGTGGTCTCTCGGTCTGAGTGCAAAGTAACCAGCCGAGCTAGCAAAACATTTACAAAAACAATAATAAATATTTATTTTATATTATTCAATTATTTAAGTAAATAATATTTTATCAGAAATGATTGCCTTATTCAGCCATGATCTGGGAGCACTTTGCGTTATCATTCTTGCTCTGGCAAGGAGTAACAGTTGTTGTTGTTTCTGTTTCCCCATGTGCTGGCTTGGGGAATAGAACCAGCAGGGAGCTTTTGTTTTCTGTTCTATCCTGGTCTGGCCTGGTTTAAGGAATCTAGCAAAAAAAGAATAATGATTTAATGTAATCTATACATTTTGCCATTGCTCTCAGTGGCTTTTTATGCATTTGAAAACTTTGGCTTGTTTGTGTTGTCAAACCTGACAACATTTAGTGTCAATTGGACTATTGCAATGGGTTACCCAACATTTTAGGGCAGGCTTCGCAATCTGTCAATTGTGTTCATTATGGTACAGCATCTCATTGTTAACTACAGTATCAGATTTTGTCAGTGTGTGTCTCAGTTCAATTATCTTCCTCTCTATAGGAAAAGTCGACATTCATATAACATCCTGATATTTAAGGCATGTTCATATTTAGAAATTGTACATCCTACAATATTTTTGGCATTCCCTGAATGCCTAGTGTTTAGAGTGCAAATATAGGTATTTTTGATATAGCCGGATGCTCACACTACACTCACACACAACCCACACCCTCACATATGAATAAACTAAAACACATTTTTTTCTGTTTTTCTCTTGTCTTCCTTGTTTCAGGGCCACGCCATGGTGATTGAGGCATACCCTCAATAGAGCAAAGGATTGTGGGAGGACTGCGATGATGATGATGATGATGATGATGATGATGATGATGATGCAGTCTGTGTTTCACAGAGGAGTCACATGCGTGCATGCGTGCGTGCGTGCGTGCGTGCGTGCGTGCACACACACAAACACACACACACACACATCAAATTTACACACACTAAAACGGATGACATACTAACACCATTTTGCCTTGTCAGGTTAGGTTGTGGGTTGTAGGCCTGTGTAAGTATGTGTGTGCGTGTGAGTCTGTGTTCTATTTGAGGAAGGCTGGGTGTGTAAATTATAGTAAAGTTTGTCTTGGAGTCAAAGATTGCCTTCATGTTAGGGTGCAACGTTGCAGTAACATATTCACGCCGCCAGTAATGTAACACAAATGTGTCTCAATTGGCTAATCTAGCCTCGTTTTCCCTCATCTGTGGATGTATGACTGGAAACATCGTAAGGCTGAAAATGATGCCTGAAGCTGTTATCAGTGGAAATATTCAAAGCTAGTTTAGATCGTTGAGATGTGCCTACATATGATCATTCAGATGAATATGATGCTGATATGTTTATATTGTCTGTTTTCTTACAAACGTATTAAATTTTCAGTTTAAAAGCTGATGTCTGTGATTTATTACTAGTATTATTTCTATACAGATCCATACATGTCCTATTGGCTCTAAAGTGGTCGTCAATTAACGTGAAAACATCTAAAACATCTCATGTAAGCACACAGACTTGAGAGTAAGTAATACTGATAGCCAGCCTGCTTCGGTATCTGTTTGCTTTGTTTAGATTAGGAACGTCTCAAAATACAGCCTCGCGGCCGGCTATCAGCTGGTGAGCCCGAGCGTTTTCTGCTCAAGACAATCGAGCTACTAGCTAATCCAATGTTTCCGACCGTAACTACAAGATGGAAGCTAGCACGTTGTCTAAATGACAGTCAAATTTAAAAAGTACACAAATTAGTAGCACAAAAGAGTAATGCATGTATGCGTTTAACGGATTCGTTTTGCGGCTCCAAGCGTTTAGATGGTGTTGTAATGCTAACTCTACTAGCTAGCTAATTGTATGGCTACTGGTACCTATACCAGCCATGTCGGAAGTTAGCTATACTGTAACAAAAACCATGTGCTATCGCGCAGGACGATAGAGACAAGTGAGGAGAAAGCGATGGACCAGAGCATGGGAAGAATACGAGGGGAGGGACTGAAGGTGAGAAGAGTAGAGAGATGAAGAAGCCGTAGAAGCAGAGGTGGTAAGGAGACGTGAAGGGATGTTCCAAGATAAAAGATGAGTCGAACTGAACACACTGACAGCTGTCAAACTGTCACATAATGTTATACATCCCGGGCTTCTGACAGCTGTCAAACTGTCACATAATGTTACCCTACACACATGTGCTCAACTGTCTGTGTGTGTTGTTGTAAATCCCGGCAGTACTACTTAAAGATACCTAATTTACAGTAAAATCCTCATTGGGTATGTGCGTAGTCTGTCGTGTAGGTAGGTGTGTGCGTGCGTGCGCGCGCGTGTATGTATGTTCCTTGCTTCGTTGCAGCCTAGTTGTGACATGGAGCAGGCAGGCAGGGAAATAAAACCAATGTTTTACTGTCGAGGCAAAACGGAGCTCAATGTAAATAGCATCAGCGAGCGGGAGAAGGTTTTGTTCTGAAGCTTCAAACTGTTTCCACCCTGCGAGACACGCGGAGACAGGGAGAGAGACGGCGGGAGCCTCCTCTCCGCAGCGCTGCACCGCTTTGATCAGAACCCAGCCTTTATAGGGGGTGACTGGAGGATGCTCCACTGCTGTCACCACAAATCTACCTCACTACACACACACACATACATACATAGATATACACACACAGACGTACTCCTCGCGGAGCAGAGGGGAAAGGGGGAGGAGGCGACGGATAGAGGGAGGGAAGCAGACTTTCATGTTGTTCTACAGGGCTCAGACGGGCGACACCTGCTGAAAACGGATCATGAAAGCAGCACTTGACTCGCGTTTCCTTCGCTGTTCGCCCTGGCGTTGTGGGCCTGTGTGATTGCTGAGTCACACACCTAAGGTGTTTAACGGTTTACCTGTGAGTGTTCCTAGCGTTAGCTTGAACAGTACGCTACACGGTCTGAGCTATAACTAACCCTAACCACTAACCCCAACTACCTAGTAAAATGGTGTCTCGTTGTCTAAAGCAGCCTGGCTAATTAATTATACTGGGTGTGTCTGTCAGGCCCGACTCGTAGTTAACAGACACGAGCAAACTAGCACACGACGGTTTCGCCGTTATAGGCGGATTGGGGTGTGTGAATGGTGCGAGGGGATTACGTGTGTGGGTAATTGGCTGTCGGGGGCAGCTGTGTGTGTGTGTGTGTGTGTGTGCGTGTGTGTTTTTGAGTTGATCATTTTCTCATAACGCTGTGCTTGTGTGTGTCTGTGGAGGCTGACCTCCTGATGGGGTTGTTATTGATCTGGCTGAGATACTGCATACATAACCAGGCAGTCAGCTAGACACACACACAAGCTATTAATGTTCATGTCAGGAGATTAACCAAAATGGTCAACTTGAATATTGCCCAGCATTTTAAAGTTTCCATGTGTGAGAGTGTGGGACGTGTTGGAGAGTGTGGGGGTGTGTGTGTTTTGGGGGGGGGGGGGTGTCAGTCCATCATGCTCCGTGGTGTGAGGCGCAGGATGTCGGAGCCAGACATTAACAGCTCCTGTCATTCTGCTGACAACATTTCCCACGGTGCCGCTGGCTGCTGGCGTTTGTCAACAACCCTGTCACCGCTGCGACAGGCCCGACCCAGGAGCTCCACCGTGTGTGTGTGTGACGGGGGAAATGTCTCTCAGACTGCAGAACCAAAATGAGCTGTCACTCCAATTCCCAGGATGCCTTGCTGTTTAACATAGCACTGCTGTGTGGGCCGGCAACACACACAGAAATACTAGTACACACTCACTCACATACATTCAAAGGTACACACACACACACACACACACACACACACACACATTGACTAGTACATGCTCACACACTTTCAGACACACACACACACACACACACACTCTCTCTCTCTAATACACACATTCTGAGATAATTAAGCAGAGCTGTGGCTCCCCTTGACGCGGAGCAGAGCTCATCTGCATTTTGGCCTCCGGCACACGGTTAGGAGGTACGCCTGGCGGAGGGAAGGAGGGAAGGAGGGTGAGAGGGTGAGAGGAAAGGAGGGTAAGGAGCCAATTAGCCAGCTGGATGGATGAGTGACTGACATCCTTCTGACACACTGACACACACACACACACACCTCTTGTTTCTCTAAAAGAATGCTGTTGTTGTTTCTGTTGTTTTTATCTCCATGGTGATGCCCTCGGTGGGCTAAATATTATGGGATGCTGTGAGCAGAAGGGCTGTTGTCCAATCACATTGAATGCAGACTGTTAATTCTCTACCAGTGACATTGCCCACTGGGCTGTGGTCCCTCCCGCCCAATGTTCTCCCTTGATTGATTTCCTCCTTGACATACTCTGCTGTTGGGTTAGTTTTCTTGGTGTTAACCTTATCCCCAGGCACGACAACTATTCAAAGTAGGGCTTTGTGGGAGTGACCAGATTATGTTATGGGAGTGAGCTTACTGGGCCAATCAAAAGACTGTAAGGCGTGGCTCCAAATGAAGCTGGAAACACTGATCTCTTACATCCAGTCTATCCTGAAACAGCCACTTCAGGTTACAGAAGTGAAGCAGACAGTAGCCCACAACACCTAAAGCCCATTTCTTCCATTAGTTAGCTAACTACCTACTCTTGTAACATTACTTTATTACCAGAAACATGTTTAATGAGTCAGTAACTGCCTTGTATGGCCTGAAGTCAGTGCAGTATTGAGCTTATATGCACAGAACATTAGGCTGTCCCAGTGCAAGGTATTATGGGAGATGATTACAACTTAGAATGTCTTACAACTTTCTTACTGGCTTCTTCCAGATTTATGCAGATTTGGGTCAGAAGTGTCAAGAGCTAGTTAGCTTTCCCCTAGTTAAATTGCTGTTGAATTGGTGTGCTTGGGATTGGGTTCATTAGTTTGCCCTTAGTTAACTTGCTGTTTTGTTAGCTTTGTGTTACATTTGTTAGACATGTGTTGAGTAAGCATGGTCTTGAGATGGCTTGTTCAGTGATTTAGCATTGGTGTTGTTATTTCTCTTAGTTTTTAATTCGCCAGCCATTGAGTTAGTTTGATGGGTTTCCTTGAACTTTACCTAGCTAGCTGTTGAGTTTCTTAGTTTGGTGTTAACATAGCTTATGGTCGAGTTTGTTAGCTTGCCATTGAGTTATTTATTTACATTGAAATTGAGTTACAGTAGCTTACAATTGAGTTGGCTTGCCTTTCAGATTGCCAAATTTGAATTACTTAGTGTGTGTTCTGTTAGTAACTTAGCTTGGTTTTGAGCATAGTGTTGTTAGGTAGTTTATGTTTGAGTTAGCGTGATGTTAAGTGAGTTAAGTGACTTGTTGCTAAGTCAATATGTTTGCATAATGTTGAGTCAGCTAAGTGGCTTGGTGTTAAGGAACTTGGTGTTAAGTGAATGATCGCTTGGTGTTGGTGGAGTGACTTAAATCCTGTGATGTTCATTTGTTTGTTATATTAGCTTGGTGTTGATTTTGCATGTTGTTCAGGACGCATTTTGTTGAGTTAGTCTGGCCTCGCTTGAATTAGCTTGGGATTGAGTTAGATTTGTTTTGAGTCGGGGTTCCCTAAAGTTGGTTAGTTAGCTTTGCCAAATTAACCTGGCTTTGGTTTATTTAGCTTGGTGTTGATTAATTAGCTTGATATTGAGTTAGCATTCAGGGATGGAAGGAAAGAGCAGGATGGATGAGAGGAAATTATTTTCTTTATTATGTCATAGTCCTGCTACTCCTGGTCTAAGAGTAATAAGTCACAGAGGTCCAACACTTTGCCCCCTTTTCTCTTATTTTCTCTCTCTCCCTCCCTCTCTATCTCCCCATTCTATCTTCTCTGGTCCTTCCTTTTCCGGTCTCGTTCTCTCAATAAGTCAAATGTATTTTATGAAGGCCTTTTTACATCAGCTGTAGACACAAAGTGATTACACAGATAACCAGCCTGTCCCGTCCGGTTCTGCCCGTCCGGTTCTGCCCGTCCTGTTCTGCCCGTCCTGTTCTGCCCGTCCTGTTCTGCCCGTCCTGATATGCCCGTCCTGATATGCCCGTCCTGATATGCCCGTCCTGATATGCCCGTCCTGATATGCCCGTCCTGTTCTGCCCGTCATGTTCTGCCCGTCCTGTTCAGCCCGCCAAGGGTGAGCTGCCAGTACTAATAGCTACAGGAGGAAGCAGTGTTAAAAACTTAAGTGGTGAAAATGCAGCATGGTGAGATTGACACCCATGTTCTGCTCTGTAGGGACTAAATTAGGACCTGCTCCAGAGAATCTTTCTCTCTCTCACACCCACACACACACACACACAGAGTGGCTGGTTGACAGTGTGTTTGTTAACTACAGGTATCAGACTGTTAGCAGTAGACTGGAGTGTAATATTTTCCTGTGTGCGCGTGCGCGTGCGTGTGTTTGTGCATGCATTTTGTCAGTGTTTGTGTATTTCTATGTGTGTCTGTTTCACCTGGGTCCAGCAGGTGGGGCTGTTGTTATTAAATAAATTTGTCACTTCAACATCCTTTCAAATGTAAAACACTAGATGGCGTTCAGACCCTTTTGTGTGTATGTCTGTATGAATGTGTGTGTGTACGAATGTGTGTGTATGAATGTGTTTTTGTGAATTTGTGTTAACATTAAACACAAATACGGGTGTCTCTACAGGTCGCCTTTGAAAATAGCATTTCGTTTTTTAAATGACAAGGTTTTCGAGTTCTCCCAAGTGTGATAATCATTGACCTAGTTGATGTAGAATGGTCATACAGCTGGATAATGTAGAATAGTCTTAGAGCTAGATAATGTAGAGTAGTCTTAGAGCTAGATAATGTAGAATAGTCTTAGAGCTAGGGATTTTAGAATATATATTGAGCTGGACAATGCAGAATTGAGATTGAGCTAGATAACGTGGAATAGTCACAGAGCTAGAGGATGTGGAATATACATCAAGCGGGATAGAATTGTAGAATATAGAAGCTAGATAGAGAAACAATAACCCAAATATGAAGACTGGAGATATAAGGCAGTTTCCTTTATGAGAGTCTTAGAACTCAACACCAGATCTCTGTCTCACACACACACACACACACACACACACACGCTATCCTGCCCATTCTTCCGTAAAGCACTTGGCCTCAGGGCTCTCTTAACCCTCTCTCCCACTCTCTCTCTTCCTCTCTTCCTTTCTCTCTCACTCCCTTTCTCTCACCGTCTCTAAGTAAACATTACACGCACAAAAGTTTCAAAAGGATGAAGGCATTTCAAATGTTTTTTTATTGGTATGTAAAATTAGGCAAACAATGTGTTAACAGTAATTAATGGATAAATTACAAGGGAAAACATGAATATCGACAACCTTTATATTATTATTAGTTCTCCCCTGGTTGCCTTTTTCTTTACACAAACATTATCATACAATTTTTTTGTTCTTTCAGGCCGCCAGGTGGGAAACCACACAACCCAGTAATAGAAGACACACTTCCTGGTAGACTGGATATCAGTTGTTGGTTCTTGGTAGAGTTATAATTTTCTAGTACTTGGTAGAGTTAAAATGTTCTACTACTTGGTGCAGTTAAACTGTTCTACTACTTGTTAGAGTTATAATGTTCTACTACTTGGTAGAGTTATAATGTTCTAGTACTTGGTGGAGTTATAATGTTCTAGTACTTGGTGGAGTTATAATGTTCTAGTACTTGGTGGAGTTCATGCTGGCGTTAACCTTAACAGGGACCCCTGGGCCAGTGAGAGCGAAACAGTGACATCAAAGATCCACCAGGAAATAACATTTATTGGCTGCTCTCAATAAAGGCATTTCTTCCTGGCAACTCTGCCAAATAGGACACATGCATGGAGGAGGCATTTAATTGGAGATTTGCCAGGCCAGGATCTGTAACTCTCCAACTGGAGCTCTGGGATTCTTTGCCTTCCTAACCATCCAGTTATTCATGAGGGGAACGATGCGATCACATCCACAGCCAGGCAGATGTATTACCTTTCTACTTGTATTGAACTTGGTATAAAAATCTGTAATTTAGAAGACACTTTTATACGAGCATTTTTATACAATTTAAATTCAGTGCCTTCTGAAAGTATTCAGGACCCTTCACCTCTCCCAATTTGTCACGTTATAGCCATAACTTAAATCAGAAAAACATTCTGCCATCAATCTACACCTAGTACCTCATAATGACAATGCAAATATGTGTTTCGAAATCTACCGAAGTATTCAGACACGTTGCCATAACACCACAAATTGAGCTCTAATGCATCCTGGGTCTTTTGATCATCCTTGAGATTTATTTAGAACTTGATCAGACTCTGCCTGTAGTGAATTCAATTGATTGAACTGATTTAGAAAGGCACAAATCTGTCTATATAAGGTGCCATACATAACGGGGCAGTTCAGAGCAAAAAGCAAGCTATGATGTCCAACTCTGTAGACCTCTGAGAATTCTGTCAAAGCATAGAACTGCTAAAGCATTTAAAGTTCCCAGGAGCACAGTGGGATCCATCTTTGTGAAGTTGAAGATGGACAGGTGTAGGACATCTTGGTGATACCAAATCTCTATTTAAAAAAATAAAAAAATAAAATTATATCAAAAACCAATATCAAAATGTGGAGACAGTGATGGGTTCTGAGTACTTTCCTAAGGCACTGAATGTAATTTTTTTAAATATTTGTTTGCATTTAGAGAACTTATCGCCACTTATTCATTTTTGCAGAATATATAGATATGACATGGTATGTTGTAAAAATATTATTTAAAATTACAGTGCCTTGCAAAAGGATTCAGAATCCTAACAAATTTTCTAACTTCAATGAATTAGAAATGGGACATTGACATTAAATCAATGAATACAAGGTCACATTGGTTTAATGTTGGTAAATATTTGTAAGAACAAATAAGCATTACATATGAATTCAACATCTGTGCTGTGAAAGCTCCCCGTTCACACAGATGAAAGAGATGGTCCGGATGAGAACGTAATTATCTTACCATTGACCAACTCCTGTGACCATTAAAGTTGCTGTCACATTTTCTAGATTAAAACTCTACTGCTGAAGGACCTTTGGTTAGGCTGTGAATATGATAAAATAAAATGTGGACAAGAGAGCATGGTACAGAGGTTAGATATTAAGTAATACAATTGCATACAGTACTGTGCAAAAGTCTTAGGCACCTGAAAGTCGAGCTAAAAACAATATATATATTATATAAATAATTAATGTAATATATATATATATATATTACAAATAACTATCCAATTATATGACCATAGACATGCAGGTGTTTTTTTTGCTTTTGCTCCGGACTGTTGATTTTGTCTTTTGCTCAGTACTGTAGTACTTGTGAAAGTTTCTAAATAATATTGAATGTTTGGATATCCAAGTGAGCAAAGTAATATTATCTGGAAGTAGACGCTGCATCGCACCATCCGGGCACTATCAAGAAAAGGCCATTCCTCAAAACTCAGTGCTCAAACATGAACAGACTTATGAGAGACGCCACGGAGAGGACAACAATATTGAGCTTCAGAGGCTGGGTGTGTTGGTGCACTGGTCAACTATTTCACAAGCTCTGCATAAAATTGGTTTGTACTAGAGGGTGGCAATAAAAAAGACAGCACTCAAGAAGTACCACCTGAAAGAATGAGAATGACCCTTCTCTGATGAGGAAAAGGTGAAAGAACTTTTTGGCCAAAACTCACTGCTATGTGTGGCAAAAAAAACAAAACACTGGCCAAACCCCAACACACCATTCGTAGAGTGAAATATGGTGGTGGCTGCATCATGCAGTGGGGACGCTTCTCTTTCCAGAGACAAAGTTAAATTCTAAGGATTAATGTATTCAGCACAATACAGGGCTGATAAAAACTCAAGTTTATGCAGAGATTAACCAGTAGGATAGGGATAACAATCACTGGGCAACTGGCTTATCTCAATCCCATTGATAATAGGGGACACTATTTACAAATTTCAGTCTGCAAGCTTCATTCAACCAACCTGAATAACATGAAGTGTATCTGTCAAAAATAATTGTCCAAAATCACTCCAACACTATGTACATACCAACAGAAATTTGGCTTCATGAAACATTCTAATTAATACTTGTTATATATTTAAGTTAATATAAATAATTGTAATGATAATAATTATTTAATGTTCAGTTGCAAGGTAATCTGTTATATTTCATATTGTAATGTAATATATACATTACATTACATTTTGTTGATTTGTTTTTCTCCAGATTTGGAAGAGTTGGAATTGAAAACCGACGGTTTTTGGTAGTAGCAAATATAGTGTGGTATACTAGCTTTTCCATGTCAATAAAGTGTGTTGTGCGCATGTGTGTACGTACTGGCTGTTGGTTAGGATTTGTGTGTGTGTTTGTTGTGTGTGGTTTGGTGAACCCTGTAATGCTCCTATTAACAGCTTCAGTTAAAATGGCATTTCATCAGGCAGCTGACAAGTGAATTATTTCTCTCTCTCCCTCCGTTTCCCCTTCTCTCCCTCCGGCTCAGTGACAGTAGCCTTAGGCCTGAGATAAAGAGCCGGCGCGCGGCGCACCACACTCAATCACACGTACATAGACACACACACACTTACACATACACACACATGAACACACACTCAGACACATAGCAGAAGAGAAGTGACACCCTGTCAAGACATTAGTTTAGCACAACACTAATAACAACCCATCTAACCCTAGTTTAAGCATGTGAAGACCAGCCTCTCTTAGCTTTGCTACCTATAGGCCAATCTATGTCAGCTTTTTAGATCAGTCTCTGTCAGCTTTATATATGCAGGTCTGGCATTATTACTGCCTGTAGACTATTTGTCAGCATTACTACCTGTTGACTATTTGTCATTATTACTAACTGTAGACTATTTGTCAGCATTACTACCTGTAGACTATTTGTCAGCATTACTACCTGTAGACTATTTGTCAGCATTACTACCAGTAGACTATTTGTCAGCAATACTACCTGTAGACTATTTGTCAGGTTTACTACCTGTAGACTATTTGTCAGCATTACTACCTGTAGACTATTTGTCAGCATTACTACCTGTAGAGTATTTGTCAGCATTACTAACTGTAGACTATTTGTCAGCTTTAGTTCATATAGACCAGCTGGTCAGTTTACTATATATAGACGAGCTGGTCAGTGTATTACATATTAATCAGTATCTTTCATCTTTCTTGACCAATTTGTCAGCTCTACTAACAACAGAGCAGCCAGTCAGCTTCATAGACCAACCTCAGCTGTCCTACTTATAGACCAGTGTCTGTAAGCTTCAACGTCTATAGACCAGCCTCAGCTGTCCTAATTAAAAGCTGGTGTCTGTAAGCTTCACTGTATATAGACCAGCCTCAGTATTAAAGCACCGTTTCTGTCAGCTTTACTATATATTGATCAGTTTCTGTCAGCTTTACTATCTATTGACCAGTTTCTGTCAGCTTTATTATCTATTGACCAGTCTGTCAGGTTTACAATCTATTGACCAGTCTGTCAGCATTACAATTTATAGACCAGTCTCTGTCAGCTGTAATATCTATTGACCAGTCTCTGTCAGCTTTACTATCTATTGACCAGTCTGTTAGCTTTACTATCTATAGACCAATCTCTGTCATCTTTACTATCTATAGACCAGTCTCTGTCAGCTTTACTATCTATAGACCAGTCTCTGTCAGCTTTACTATCTATTGACAAGTCTCTATCACCTTTATTATCTATTCACCAGTCTGTTTACTTCTGTCTATAGTGTTAAGGGTTTACTTTCTGTAGCGTTAAGGGTGTACTTTCTGTAGCGTTTGGCGTTTACTTTCTGTAGTATTAAGGGTTTACTTTCTGTAGCGTTAAGGGTTTACTTTCTGTAGCATTAGGCTTTTACTTTCTGTAGCGTTAAGGGTTTACTTTCTGTAGCGTTAAGGGTTTACTTTCTGTAGCGTTAGGCTTTTACTTTCTGTAGCGTTAAGGGTTTACTTTCTGTAGCGTTAAGGGTTTACTTTCTGTAGCGTTAAGGGTTTACTTTCTATAGCGTTAGGGGTTTACTTTCTGTAGCGTTAAGGGTTTACTTTCTATAACCTTAAGGGTTTACTTTCTGTAGCGTTAAGGGTTTACTTTCTGTAGCGTTAATGGTTTACTTTCTATAGCGTTAGGGGTTTACTTTCTATAGCGTTAGGGGTTTACTTTCTGTAGTGTTAGGGGTGTACCCTTTATTTAGTGTTTTCCTCTTTCCCTTGACTACTATAATGCCACAATGGTCTGACTGAGGTATCTATCCACACACACACACACACACACACACACACACAAACTCACAGAGCACAAAGACCGAGCCCTTACACATGGACAGACACAGACAGACAAAGACACACAGACAAACGTAGATCCATATATAATATATGCGTGTGTGTGCATGTGTGTGTTACCTGGCCAGCAGTGGTAACAGGCTCTGAGGCCTTTAATGGGGTTTAGCCTGAGGCTGTTTTATTAAGATGTCGGCCTTCCCTGCTGCCTGCGCAGCTGACACCATTCCCAACTGGTCCCCCACACCCCCCCACCAGCCTTAAAACACACCCACCCTGCCCTCGGCCCCGCGCAAATCCCCTGTACCCCGTCTAGCCCCCCCCCCTCACACACACACGCCTCAAATCCCCCTCTACCCCCTCCTCACCCCCCCCTGCCCCCCGTTTTCCATACGCCACCCCTAATCAGACGCTCTTCCATCTACTGAGTCATTGGCTCCCTGGGTTGTGTGTGTGTGTGTGTGTGTGTGTGTGTGTGTGTGTGTGTGTGTGTCCGTGTGCGTGTATTTTTGCGTACGTGTGTGATCTGTTGAATACGTGAACTTCTTCAAATTGAATTTTCCGTGAAAATGCTCCGTATGGCAACTTTGAGTGTTGTGCAACAAAGTTCACCTGGAAAATTTTTTGCACTCTTGATTAAAATGAAAAATAAATAATTAAAATACTAAGCAATTGTTTAATAGAAAAATATTTTCTAATTCAGTATCTCCGAGAACAATGTTGTTGATTAATTATATCCTCTTACTTTCTTATTGGCACTAAAATTCATTTCAATTTGCTCCAACTGTGAATCATTTCATAATGTTATGTTATGAGATTTATGAATACAGATTTCCATATGTATTCATAAATATATGACTTCCGGTCATATATCTTCCAAACTCCACTCGTGGAGTATCATCTTCAATTCAAACCACCGTTTTTCAATGGTGTTCATGTTTGGAGATTAAGGGATTATTTAGATTTCGATACATTTTCCCAAACATATCGGTTTTGTGGTGTAAACGTGCAGATATAGATAGTGATCAGAAACACAGTTGAGGGAGATAATAACTAACAGGTGTCTGTGCTCCAAATTAAGGAGAAGGCAAGCTTGCTGTGCCAGGACGTGATGACTTTGAAGTACTGAACTACGAGAAGGATTTCATCAGGCAGCTCTACTGTAGCGCTAGGCAGCTAGCTACTATAGCTAACAAGCTAACAGCTACTATTGTAGCTAAGGAGAGAACAGGCAGAGATAACATTATAACATTACATGTTTGTCTGACTGTTAGTGATTGACTGACTCCTACTGAGCAGGGATGAGATAATGATCACTGACTTTAATGAAATGTGAAATTCATCAAATAAAACTAAATTATATATATACTATAGAATATTTTGCTAAATAAATAAAACATTTAATTACAATAAATATGCCATTATGCCACTATGCATATGCCATTCTGAAGTTGGTTTTACTGCCACAGTTGATACAGACCTTTGCAAAGGTAATACATTCTAGATTGCATTTCACTGAATAACGAGCACACCATTAATGAAAATGGTTTGATATACAGTAATATCTATCTTTATATAAATGGCTGTCAGATAAATCAGACTCATTTCCAGAGGCCCTGCCTTCACTCATTCAGATTTATAGGTAATCTGTGAATCTGCCACAAAGTACACCCGTGACACTATAGGTTCATCATGATCTCATTATTGATTTCTTATAAAGTTACATAATTCATAATTTAACTGTGTATACAATTACATAATACAACTGGCCAAATACCAGAGAAAAATTCTAAAACTTGTCTTTTATTTTCCTAAAGTTGATGTTGCTGACTGGTTTGAATCCTAGAAATGAAATCTCTAAATTATTACTGTAATGAGCTCCACCAATCAGGCCTGTTGAAAATATGTCAGCGAAAGTATCTTGTTACAAAATTCATCGGGCTCCAGTTCAAGCCTGTGAAGTACAATTTACAGTATACTCAATAGCTGTTTAAAAATATACTTAAATAATGGATGGGAATTCCTGACTTCCTGACTCCACTTTCCACCAGTGTTTCTGAATAAACACGGCGAATTCGGCATCCTCCACAGAGATACGATGGTGAACACATGGGGCCCTCTGTGATTCTTCCAGGGCTGAAGTCCTAGACCCTGGCAGAAAGGTTGCTGCCGCGCTCATTAGTCCATATTGATTCTCCTGGATCCGGTGTGCGGCTCAGGCAGCTGTCTGTCAAAGATGTCAACCCACAGGTGTCTGAGGTAATCTTCATTTTCCTCAGACACCTTGTAGCTTTTCCTGAATTTTGGTCACCACAGAATCGGTCAGTCTGGTTGGCTGCCGTTTCCTTCTTGTGAACCTGCGGTGAGGTCTCTGCTGGAGCGGTTTCTCCGGCAGTTCTCCGGTTAGCTTTGATGTGAACAGATGTGATTGAATGCACTTTAATCTAACAGATTCCAGGGACTTTTGTACATTTTTCACCATTTCCACTCTTTCCACCAAAACAAACTTGAAATCAAAGGAATCACGTTTCCTACTGTTTCCACCAACGCAAACAGCAAATCAAACGAATTAACATATTATGTTTTAAGCCCGGTTGATGTAGTCTGGGCATTGACTGGATCACCCTCAGCAACGCCTGTGGTCATGTTAAATAATACACATTGACTGTGCACTCAATTATATTATCTCCACCATTTTACCCCATTGACAGGATGTAACAGGGCTGATATTTGATAATCATTTTTAGGTGGACGTTGATAGCTGCAGATAGTGTCCTCAACCTGGATCAGCTGTTGTTTGCTAGTTTGACATGATGGAAAATTAGAGAAACATTTAATGTTACCTCTCATTGTTTAGGTCTGTTACCTGTCATTATTTAGGTCTGTTACCTCTCATTATTTAGGTCTGTTACCTCTCATTATTTAGGTCTATGTTACCTCTCATAGTTTAGGTCTGTTACCTCTCATTGTTTAGGTCTGTTACATCTCATTATTTAGGTCTGTTACCTCTCATTGTTTAGGTCTGTTACCTCTCATTGTTTAGGTCTGTTAACTCTCATTGTTTAGGTCTGTTACCTCTCATTATTTAGGTCTGTTACCTCTCATTATTTAGGTCTATGTTACCTCTCATAGTTTAGGTCTGTTACCTCTCATTGTTTAGGTCTGTTACATCTCATTATTTAGGTCTGTTACCTCTCATAGTTTAGGTCTGTTACCTCTCATTGTTTAGGTCTGTTACCTCTCATTGTTTAGGTCTGTTAACTCTCATTGTTTAGGTCTGTTACCTCTCATTATTTAGGTCTGTTACCTCTCATTATTTAGGTCTGTTACCTCTCATTATTTAGGTCTATGTTACAAGTCATTATTTAGGTCTATGTTACAAGTCATTGTTGCTGTTAGCAGTAATGCTTTCACATAAATCAGTTACATTTATACTAACCCTGTCTGTCAGACTAGTAGTGATTATTGCCAGACATTGAGTGTCTGTTTAACTCTACAAATGTGATCTGGAATACCGACTATTTCAACAGTGTTTAAGAATCACCAGACAGTATTTGTCTGCGTCCAACAGAGGAAGGTTTAAGCTAACATACAGTGTGGTATGTGTGGTCAGATCTTTTTGTTCATTAAAGTATACAGATAGAGGTAGTATAGATACAGTAAAGCTAGCTGCTTGTTTCATTTGTTTGGTGTACTAAGTAATAAAACATGCAACCTTCATGTAAAGGCAATGTTATTGCCTTCCTCGTTAACTGAACCTAATAAAAGGGATTATTAGGGTCACATGTTTGAGCACCTTGGTGAACAGTAATCCCAGACCTGAGCCAGTCCTGCCCAGTATGAATAGAAAACATGTCCGCATCAGACTGGTTGAAGAGCTAAACTTCTAGGGTTGTGTACTGGCCTCGTCAGTGTACAGGCCTAAACCCCATTGAGATTTGGTTGACTGGCCATGAAATGACAGTTGATGTTCAACAACACACAAATGCCATTGAGTTAAAGCAGTTCTGCAGGGAAGGGAGGGGCACGCCTCCATGGAGCAGTGGTGAGGTGATCAATAACTACAGGAAGCATTTGGTGGCAGTCATTGCTGCTCATCTTTAATGGGGTTTTTGCCCATTCAGAAAGTGGACAATTATTTATACAGACAAGGGTATTGGCTGTTTTATCTCATTTTTGTAAGTAAATGAAATAAGTATTTTTGTATGTTTTGTTTTTGGTTAACTCTTCGTAAACAATGGAAACATGGCGTGTGTGAAAGGTGCCTGAGGGGAAGATCTGGAATCACCTAATTGCCTCCCAGAAAATGTAACCTACACTTAGGTTGCCATTTGTATGTGTATTCTACACCTTGTTGTGGTAAATGTGAGTAGGGTGCTGGCATGGATGTCAAATCAAATATATGATCATGTCCTTGTCAACAATCCACTGCATTAGCTAAAATGCAGCTGGTCCATCTCAAACCTATTTTGTCCAATTTCCTTCATTTTAAAGGTTTGTATTTAAAGAAGCCATTACATTTATTTTCTCAATATTAAATAATATATAACTGGATACTCTAAAAACATCCAGTAGTCAGTAAAGTGGTAAATGCCTGGTTGCATTTTTGTATTGATTCAATATCCGCAAGAGTCAATCTGTTGCTGCTGTCATTCGAGAGGTTCCTCAAATTCCCGTCACAATCAGAGAAATTGTGTAGCAGCCTGATGTTTCATTAAAGTATGGTGAGAATGTTTCAGATGAACTCCAGACAAACAGAAACACTACCGTGATGAAACTTTCTGAACAGGCCCGGAGTGAATCGGCTAGGATACATACACATCTGATTAAATGAAGTCCACACTCAAAGCCACTGGCTGTAAGACACAAGCAAACATTCATTTTACTTATTTAATCAATGCCCGGCCAACAAGCGCTCACAATGTTTAGACTACATTATAAGAACATTCATTGACAAGTACAGTGAAAAGTGGGAGAGAGATCTGTGCGAAAGTGCAAAGTTCATAGCCATACAAATAGTCATACTAAATCTGTCCAGACCCCACTGATTTACATATTTAGACTCTGAATCATTCAGCGTGTCCACTGGTCAGAACATTAGCGTAACTTTTAAACAATCTTCCAGTTTGGAAGGGGTTTGGTGCATTCAGAGTTGTCCACTGGTCACAACTTTAGTGTAACATTGAAACAATCTTCCAGTTTGGAAGGGGTTTGGTGCATTCAGAGTTGTCCACTGGTCACAACTTTAGTGTAACATTGAAACAATCTTCCAGTTTGGAAGGGGTTTGGTGCATTCAGAGTTGTCCACTG
>JACXGJ010010189.1:0-22470 GCA_016801105.1 Esox niger | reverse complement strand
CACACACACACACACTCACACACTCACACACACACACACACACACACACACACACTCACCCGCACACACTCACACACACTCACACACTCACACACTCACACACTCACACGCACACGCGCACACGCACACGCACACGCGCACACGCACACGCACACACTCACACACGCACACGCACACACTCACACACGCACTCGCACACCCTAAAGTGCAGACAGCTAGGCCGGTGTGTGAAAGCAGAAAACAACAAAAACACAGAAACTTGTAATTTGTTCCAGCTCGTCACATCTCTCTCACTTTCAATCTCTCTTCCTCTCTCCACGGCCGAATAACATAATAACCAGTCAAACAATACATTTACCATGGCAACAACACACATTCCACACCTCCCCTATGACATCATTGTCTTTAACTGCCTGTGGGAAACCACATTTTTCCATTTTAATAAACCAAAGTGAGTTCCTTTCTCTTTTCACACAATTTGATGTCTAAGGTTTCCCATTATTTTTTCCCTGAAACAAGGGAATAAGAAGCTAGATAATAGAGAGAGGTCTGAGGTTTCAGCTACTCTGTGTCACACCACAGTAATCCTCCGCAACCTTTCTCAGCATCGCAGGGAGATGTGAGGACAGGTGGAGTTATCAAGTATACACAAACACACAGACACACACACTTGTTTCCTATCCCCTAACCCTAGTCAGAACCCTAATCTTAACAATGACCTTAACCCAATGTCAAACACTACCCATAACCCTCTCATAACCCGTAGCTTAAAGTAACCCAAACTCTAACGCCCTGTTGCATGTTTGACCCTAAGCCTTACCATTAAGACAGAAATGTAATTTTTCACCGTTCGGATTGGCCAATAAACCTTGTAGGGACAGAGTTATGAGGTTTTAATATCTTTTTGGGGACATCTGGTCCCCACGTGTACACATAGACCTGGACACTCATATACAGACAAATGAGGTGATACTGTGGATAAACAGCACAAAACCATCGGATGGTATTTTACTCATTAACCCAAGCCAAGGGCTCGACAGCGCTTCTTCAAATTCCATGTTCCTTTTAACCTGTTTTAAAGCAGGAGACCTGTTAATAATTTGTCCGATAACACAGCAAATGTGTCAGAAAAACAGAAAGCAAGACAATGACAGTGGAACGCTGTTTGTAAAACTGTGGTCGTGTCTCACATTAATGTTATCTTGGAACACATGCAGCCAGATTGCTAATATCCGGACCTATAGGATAACAATGTCTGAACCCAGTCCAGAATGTTTGGGTACGTGTTTGTTTCTGACCTTGCATAGAACGTGGTCACAACACATCAGCACAGCTGGTAAAAGAGCCTTCTGGTCCCCACAGCGATGGGACTGGAAAGGGTTAAGTGTGAGGGAAAACACTGCACATTACATAATGCAGCGCACACTGGTGAAACAATGGCTTTGAAACTTGGGCCCATTAAATCCCAACATGCCATTACTGTCCGGCTCCCACCGGTACACTTTTTCTGTCACCTGTTTCTAGTCCGTCAAAACAAAGAGTCAACGAAATTAATGTAGGACGCCACATAGAGATGTACTCAATAGGTTTCAATCAATGATTAGTACAAGGTAATAAACTGTTAGTGTCCATTAGTCACCATTTAGGAAATGTCTGACTGCATGAGTTTAGTGGCTGTCTTCACTCAAACCTCAAAAGGTGTTTGGACAACACTGTTCAAACCATGTCTCAGAGTACTTCTTTCTTATCTAACAGAAGGATTCAAACTCAAACACCCTCCAAACACCTGATCCTATTCCACATGGGTCCACAACACAATCAGAGTGTTCTGAGTCTCAATTTCAATAGTACAGAAAGTGACCATTTCACGATGAAAAAATGTAAATCTGTGAGTTGGTATATTGGTTCTATTGTACGTTTTTGAGAATCCTTTTGGTCATTCTGAGAAGGGAACTGGCCTGACTGACTATATTCCAATTATTTTTTCTCATACCCGACCAGACCAGCCTGTAGTACTCCATTTCTCTCTGGTCTCTCTCTGGTTTCTCTCTGATTTGGGTCCTGGTGGGTCAGATGAATTGTGTAACAGTTATCAGG
Source organism: Esox niger (assembly GCA_016801105.1). Classification (NCBI taxonomy): domain Eukaryota; kingdom Metazoa; phylum Chordata; class Actinopteri; order Esociformes; family Esocidae; genus Esox; species Esox niger. The sequence goes on along the minus strand of JACXGJ010010189.1, from coordinate 20,373 downwards.
AGTGTTTAAATCCCGGCGCCCCTTAGACCCACTGACCCTTTGCCAGCATTGCGGGTAACCAGATCCCTCCCCCACTCGCTCCCGAGAGAGGGAAGGAGAGAGAGGAATAGAGTGCAGATTCAAAGAGGAGCTCCAACTGGCTCGTCTTTCACTGAATATATATATACAGCTCCGGAAAAAACTAAGAAACCACTGCACCTTTTTCTTTCCTTTACAAAAAAGTGAGGAACAGAAAGGTTAAAATTAAGAGACCACTGTGTTTTTCGGCAGGGGCATATAATGATGATGACCGTCCCCGAAAACCTGAGGCACATTTGCAGGGGACAGAATATAAATATGGGCAATAGCGTAGCAGTTAGGGTTAGGGTGAAAAGTCGTGGCTTCTTGATTACTCGCAAAGAGCTCTGATCTGGGGATCTGGTATGCAGTCATGACTCTGGACTGTGACGGGAGGGTTCTGATATGGGGTACTCGTAGGCAGACATGACTCTGGACTGTGATGGGAGGGTTCTGATATGGGGTTCTGGTATGCAGTCATGACTCTGGACTGTGATGGGAGGGTTCTGATATGGGGTTCTGGTATGCAGTCATCACTCTGGACTGTGGTGGGGGGGCTCCGATCTGGGCTCTGGCTTGTAGCAGATTGTAACCCATCCCCTCAATCTCCCAAACGGCACATCACGGTGCCAGAGAATGTGCCGTTTGGGACACACTGTCGCCAGCGTAGACACATCAAATGGCCTGCCATGAAAAATATGCCCTGTGACCCAGAGAAAAGGACAAGGAGTTGGCTGGGTGGTCGAACCAATTAAAGATACAACGCTGACAACAGGCTTGAAGGGGTTTTTGGATTCAGCGTCTCCCAGGATATTTCAAAATCCAAACTTGTGTAGCTGCCTTTTGAAGGTACACTTGGCAAAAACACGTTGCCATGCAGAGACTCACAGGATTTCAGATGAGCGAGATGTGAGACTGCTTTATCTGTGCATTTGCATGAGCAGCTTTAAAGCTGTCAGATAGAACCAAAACAGAGGCCAAACGGAGTATCATGGAGTTCCTCCTGCTTCCCAACACTGAAAAAAACGTGATACATTTGGTCCAGAAATTATTTAGAAAAGTTCATCCGCTCAATGTCCACCAGAACCAAAACCAATATTATATTGTTCCAGGGCTAACCAATCTACTCTGGGTTCCTGTTGAGACTAAAAATGATTTCACGGTTTTACTGCCAACCTACAATGCGTTACTTGGAATTGCTCCCACTTATTTCTGAATTGGCCCTACCAAACAAACGAAACACACGTCTCTTCACGGTACCTACAATTTCCAAACAAACCACTGGATCCTTTTCAGTCGGGCTGATGACTGAGTGTAGTCTGGCCCAGGACTGTTAAGCTGTATGGCAAGGCACTGGACTGACAAACCTATCTGGCCGGCTCCCTTCTCTCTACTGGGATACCCAATCTACAATGCCATTATGGGTGCTGAGTCACTGCCATGGACCCCCATGCCATTCCTAAAAGGGTCTGTCATGCCAGGCCTGTCGCCACACTTGAGTGGGTTGAGATAATGAGATCTTTCTTTCCGGCTTTACGCGTCTTGAGACTCGCGCAATAGTAGATAACTCTGTGGGCTATAATCGGCCTTGTCTCAGGGTGGTTGGTATTCCGTCTGTGTTTACCTGTTAATATCTAATTGTGTTGCTGATCTGGATTCTCATGACATCTCTGGCCAAAGCTGACCTGGCTCCTCTATAGATTTTTTCCTAGCTTCTGACTTTTCTTGTCAGTTTTTCATGCTAGCATGCTCCAACATCTCATTACATGCTCTGATTTACTCTGATTATCTGTTTAAGCACTTTGTGACAAATGCAGTTGTAAAATCGTATGGATTGATTGACTGATCTAATGTAACTATTAAGTGAGGAGATGATTGTTAATGAACAGAGGCCAATAAACTGGAATAATCTGAAGGAGGCAGAAAAAAAGGGGTGAGCACATATTAATATTTGAGATTACCTGACCCATATATAATCAGTTACACCCCCACCTACATCACAACAAGCCATACAGTTTCTTACCAAAAGGTTACCAGAAGGTTGCTAGATAGAAACCCAGAGCTGGCAAGGGGAAAAATCTGTTGTTTTGTCCCTGAGCAAGACAATGACATCAGATTTTTTGAAGCTTCAAGGTCATTCACAGGGTAGCCAGGAACCAAAAGTGAATTTTTGGCTTACCAGCCAAGGCAGCTAGTAAATGAAAACAATTACCGACCAGACAAAAGAATACATAGCTTTTTACTATTGCAATTTGCTATTATTAGTATTTATCTTACACAGAAGGTCCTCATTTTTTCGGTGGGTGAGATGAGGCGTTCTCATTAGCCATGGTAGGGGTGGTCTCCTCAGTCTGGACGGTTTTGTTTTTCTCTGTCGGGGGATCCACTCCTGCAATAAACCTCCACCGAATGGCTGCTGTAGCTTTGACTGCCAACAAGTAGGCCTGCCTCAAGTTTTAACTACTGTATCACCGATGCTGTTTGACGACGGAAGCAATAAACGTTATGTACCACGCACGAGCACGACACATGCGGCGCGATGGACCAGCAGATTGAAGTAACATCAAACCGGCAGCTTCCTCTAGCGCGTGTAGGACATTTTGCTACCCGCCAGTGTGTCGTGTCGTCTCCATAATTTACTTGCTAAAGACAAAATGTACCCGCGTTTGGCGACCGGCGATTGCTAATTTTGGATGCTGGATGTGACTCTAACGGTCCCCGGACAACCCGTGAGGTAAACCCCAGCACCTCTCCCATATTAAATACCTGGTTAAATGCCATCGAATGAATGCTCTTCTAAATGCTCTTTTAAAAGTTTTTACTCATGGCATGTCAGTGTAAAATGAACCCATTTCACCGTCACCTGGTCAAACGCTTCAAGCTCAAAGTAGAGAAAGACGGAGCGTCTTGGGCACTATGTTAACTAAATTATCTTCCTCTCATCTCTATCTAATTTATCGCTCGCCGTTTGTTTATTCCGGACCTGCCAAAGCAGCCCCAGCATATTCACAGCTTGCACTCTTGCAGCACTTAGGAAATCAAATCCAATCGAATCAAGCGCTGTTTGGATGTTCTTCATCTGGGACGCGCAGTAAGGCTGTCAAAGTACACATCACAGTCTGGATGGGGAGCGGTCACATGAAAAATAACACGCAGCTTCTATCGCAATCACTCAATGGAAGTCGACGAAGACCACAAAGGGAGTGAGGTACTGTTCAGGCAGAACCAGGAGACATTGCATAACTTGTCTCTCTGGAAATAACGTGATCATTCCTATTGTGTGCCTTACCCGGGAAGGCAGGGGGGTGGGTACTTAGAAAATCACTGACACACCTAGCCTCATGTGTTAGACCTGGGAGAGTCAAAAACATGTCAAACCCAACCGCACGGGTTAAGTCATGTTGACATAGGATGCATGGTATAGAGCAGGTTGAGCGGAAACCGGAGGCCTGCATAGTCATTTCGGCACAAGTGCGTGTGCGCCTACTCTCCTGTACGTTTCCTGAGTAATGATTGGGTAATGATTGGGGGAAGCCAGCCATGTGATGTTCCGGTACAGTAACTTAGGTTTCCGTACCTTATAGGATGGATTGTTAAGCTATTGAGAAATACAGTCACCTAATCATATTGAACATTATAATAATAAAATGTGCTTACATTTAAAGCGTGCATACCATTCGGTGTGTATTGGAAAGTCTGGGAATCTACAACTGTGGCAGGTGAAAAGCCATGGTCAACTGACTGAGACATACTGGAATATGAGACGTTCCTCCTGACCGCTTCAAGCTGCGTCCATTTACATTTGACATTGTAGTCATGCAGCCAAAGCTGTTGATTACAGCTAAGTGAGAAAAACTACATTTGAATAAAAACTAGCTATCAGCAATGTCAATACTGTGCCGGGCGTCTGCTGGTTAAGCCGGTTCCATACCGGGGTGCCAGGACGGAGAGGCAGAGCAAGAGAAAACACATACCTCAGCCATTATTCTGCAACTGGGCGCCTATGGCTGACTGATGAGAATCTACTTTGAGTAGATGGGGTGCATAAAAGAGTTTGGAACTCTGAACCCAGAACTTTTCTAGCATCTCCAATATGTCGGACTTTCGCTGCAGCAGGTTAGCAGTTCCAAAACACAAGATACAGAAGTCTGATAGCTGTAATCTGTCAGGCCTCATACCAACTCATTTGAGAAAAGTTATCTAATGACGCATGGAGGAAAGCCAGAAAGAGATATAATAAAGTCAGTGCACTCAGGAGAACTTCAAGGATTCCCCACAGTACACTCAGAGTTAAACCAGAGTGCTTTTCATCAGCTATTCATCAATTTCCTGCAGACAGAAACCTTTGCTCTCTCTTTCTCTTTCTCTCTCGCTTTCTTTCTCTCGGTGTCCTTTGCCTCCAATTGGATTAGTTGTAGCTTCAAGGTCATTGGCAGGAAGGTATGCGTGTTTTACTGAGACTATGCTGTTTCTGTCGTAGTATAACATAGGATTGACAGTATGGAGAACATATGAAGACACTGAGATTTCAACCATTTAAATCTTGTACCAATTTGGTCTTAAATCTTCAACCTCCGATTAGTTTTAAGCTGAATAAGTCCTCATCAGGGCCTTTATTCACCAAGCGGATCCTGGATAAGAGCCCCCGCCCGGTAATATAATCGTATTCATTATATCAAAATGTGCAAATGAGTGTCTTCCGTAAGACGCTTTCTGTATGTAGACCTGCACTGCAGGTTTCTGGAGGTATTCAGGAACTCCCAACTCTATCTGTCCTTTAACAAGCTTCTTTGGCTTATTTAACACACATGCTTACACACACACACACACACACACACACACACCAGAGGTCCACCAGATGCCGTGTGACATAATCTCATTCCACGTGCATGTCATTTGGATGTAATTCGGGACTAATCTAATTGTCCGTCCTGACTCTTGGGTGGGGAATTCAAACGGACGCAGCGGGAAGCTCCAGACATCTGGTCAGGCCCATTCTTCCGTCCAGACTCCAAGGCACTGCGGTTTTTCTGCTCCGCGCGAATGTCTACGCTGACCTCCAGTCAGTTGGTGTAGGAGAGGCAGATGGCACCGGCCTGCCTATTGTCAGTGACATGGCTGTATCTAACACATCCTACTACAGCTGTACTGGACTCCGTGGTCTCCCGGGTAGGCAGCTATGCAAGCGTGTCGACGCATAAAAGTGAGACACTCGTAAAGTGGCGATTTCCAAACAAATGTTGATTTGATATGACTCGTGTGCCGGGCTGAGATCACTAGCTCATCCCCGGGCGACGAGAAAAGCTCCGGAGCTGCCACGGTTCCGGTCCAGGAACGTGTGAACGGAGGCCAAGAGCTGTTCGGGAACATCTAAAACATCTGCTGTTGTTTCACGCCCCCTGCCTCCACACCCTTCCCATTCCCTGCTGCCCACCCCCACACTGTCAAAGAGACCCCAGCACATGTGGCTGTTAGCTTATAATTACTGTCCAGCACCAGAAATTCTAGGAAGGAATCTGTTTAGATGGATTCATGACAACACCGATGGCTGCTATCGCTAACAGTTGGTGCACTTTTTCCTGTATCGGTTCCCATCAAACGGTTTCTCCAACAGACATAAATGTGTGTATTGTCTACCGGTGTGTTTGCCTGGTAAGACGCGGCGCGACCACAGTTTTGCTGGGCCGCGGTCAATTCACCCTGCGTAAAAATGCTTTTGTTGATGTTGTCCTCCACAATCGGAGCAAAAACGGACGAGGCATAGAAAGCGTCCCCAATTTTCTGCCAGACAACAATTGGTGCATCCAAAATTTTGGACATACTTGATTTATTAAATCACCTGGGGCCATAGGCCAAACACTATAAGCATCAACAAAAACACTGCCCTGTGCGCATTGCTAATTATAAACACTTGACAGCATTCCCAGCATAAATCTTAGCAGTTAGGTTAAATGCAACATGATTAAACAGCAGAGCAGTGCTCTATCTGAGACAGATTTTTTGTTGGCGCTCCTAGCACTGATGCTATCATGCTACCAGAACTACTGAAGGATTATGTTAAATTACCACCCCTGTGTAGCATAGCGCTAATTACGTTTGGCTAATGATACACCAACGGTTTCCCCTTCAGATCTGGCAGTTAGTTCTTTGGAACTCTGGCACCAGCTGATGATAAGCAGACAGGGAGGACATCTTTGATATGGTTGTTTCCTTTCCACGTCAACCTGAGTAGTATTTGATGGTTTTATTATTGAGCCTACCATGCCACTGACTGCCTGAGACAGGAGCCGAATCAGGAAGTGGTTCCAGACTACTTAAAACGGTGTGATATTTTTCCATCCCTCCTACGGTTATGTTAGGACTGGAGATCGGTCAACCTGTTGTTGCATCTAGACTACCTATTTTAACCCCAAGAGAATCTTCCAGAGACTTTTACTTAAAGTGTAGACGACGGTGTTGCCATGGGTTCCATTAACGAATCTCACCCTTCCTGATCGATGAACACACTATTAGGGACGACAATCGCTAATAGCGAGTCGTCTGTGAGACGTGCTAACTGCTCTCGAGACAGAGTTCAAACCAAGCGCCTATATGTGCTGGACCCTCAGTGCCTCCCAGACTTTACTCTTCCCTACGGCTATAATTAAAAGAAGGGAATCAACATTTGGTGTGGATAATGACTTCAGACAGTGTCCCTCACTGGAGTCCAGAGCTGCACTTATATCTCCTGTCTTTCCTAAGGGAAGAGGAATGCTCCAGGGTCACCAGTAATGTCACACACTGCAATGAACATGAACGCGATAAACTGCAGGAAGCTCCTGACAATGTCCCGACCCCGCCGGTTTCCTAGCAACCCCGCCTATGTTCAAAACAACAGCACACAAGCCCCTTGTAAAAGACTACGGCCTCACAGAGTCAAGGAATGACTGAGGCGTTGGAGAGGGGGTGCTGAGTATGAAATCACAATCTGGTTTGGTTTCCTCCAGTAGTGCTCTGGTATCTGGGACAAGCAATTAGAGCCAAGTGCCTTGCTCAAGGCCAGGACAAGCCACTTGGTGACACGCACAAGCAACTTTTTGGTAAGTTGCCCAAACAATCCAACTGCTGGGGTACCTTCCAGAGTCCTTCTGTATCCTCGTCATCACTGTGCCTAGTGGGACGTAATGACCACATGACAAGAGGTCAGGGGTCAAGGTCATACCTTTGCAGACGAAGCACTTGATGTGGAAGTGTTTGTTCTGCACCCGCAGCACTTCCCCTTTGCAGGCCTGGCCACAGTTCTGACAAGGAACCATGCCGCCCCCCTGTTTCCTCTGCTCCAGGGGGCTGTGGACCGCCTGCTGGTGAAACGCTGAAACACAAAGAGGTTGAACGTGAGTGACACACTGACACGCAGGTCAAACATCCACGCGCAAGCCGGTCCGCGCTCGCAGGTCGTCCAGGTCGTCACTGAACAGGAGAATTGGTCCCAAACTGGGCGGGTTGTATAAAAGTTCAATGAGTTTGTACCAACATGCACAAAAACACATGCAGAGCAAACCGTTACGCATCACTGAGTGTAAATATTGGTCACAAATGTCTAAATAGCCTGGAGTTGTCCACATCATGTTAAAATATGACAAGTGGCATAGTGTTTATAAGTAGTCAGAGATACATTATGACAATATAATTGGTGCAATTAGCCCATAGTAATAATAGTCTCCCAAAGGCATCAAGCATGACATGAGAGTGACAAAGGCCCAGTTAACAAATGATGTCCTAAGGCTGATGGAATTTGTCCAAAGGAAAAGATCTCTGATGACTTCATCCACACCCCTCATGCCTCATTGCTTAAATATACCCTTGCTGTCAGCCAATGAGCATTGAGGGTTCAAACCACCTGTTTTATAATACAGAACAGCAGTTTCCTTCTGGCACATCATCATCCCTTTATTATTGACAACTCATCTGAAAATTCGATCTGTTAGTCTCTGTTTCTCCGTCTCTCCCTTTTCTGGCTCTCGGTCCCGCTATTGTTTTGCCTGTCCTCTGTTTTGATTTCCATGGTTATCAATAAAAGGTGAAGGAAGCAGTTCCACACATCGCAAAATGGATTGAAAAAAACAATGGCATTCACCGCCAGGACTACGCAGAGCAACGTGCGCTAGACAGGTGTTTACCGAAGAACCGGTTTCAGTTTTCCGTTTGCAATCCATTCATTTCTCTGTTGTTTCCCAGTCAACGCTCCCACTGAGAAATGTCCCTTGCTCGTCCGGTTCTCAGGCCAGCATTAGATACCGGGCCATGATACAGATACAATACATGGTGATCTGAGTGCTTATAAGAACAGGGAAAAGTCCTGTCAGGAATACCACTGCCGGTCCATGGCCTGTCGGTACCAAATAAATGGTAACAATTGGAAAGGAGCAAAGACATTATCAGCCCTGTTTATTATAGGCCTCGGAAGGTCTGTAGCCTCTCTGCAGAGACCAGAACTACCAGACAGGTAGGGCGAAGAATTCTAGGAATGCTTAAAGACCTCCAGAGTTTTGACTAGAAAGTACTACAGCTAACGTCAGAACAGAATGAATGCAGTAGGTGAAGAAGATGACCGTAGCAGGTTAGGCCTGTTAGGTTACTACAGTGAAAACTTTTTGGAAAAGCCAAACGTCTGACGTCAGTTTGACAAAATCTGTATCCCATCTCGACATAACCGGCCTCTGGTTGGCGATGAAATGCTATTATTCGGTTTTATAGAGTGAATGCAAGCTTATGACAACAGCGAGCGGCGAGTGTGTGAGATGCCTACATCCACAACAAACAAGACCTCATGGACTTCCTCAGACCTCTTCTTGACAAGGAAAAATTTAGATTGGTGCTTTATAAAATCTGTGTTCCAATGTCATTGTCTTTGGATTAAAGTAATAACTGAACATAGTGCAATATGAACCCAGATTGTGAATTACATAAAAACCCTTCCAGATTACAATCAATTGCCATTTTTCGTGGATTTCTGACAAAAGTACAACATAATTAACAATAACCTATTAGCATCTCAATGAGGATAGCCTAACAACTCAGTAGATAATGGTAAACCGGTGCTGGTTATTGGGAATTCGTAGTCAATCTTATTACAGGGTCGGCTACCACTTGGTTCCATATGAGTCTGCTGTTTCCAATAAAGCCAAGAATTTTTTGGGGGGGGGCTCTGCCCATGAACCTTCACAACATGGTCTGGGGCCTGATTGTAACCATGTGGCTTTGCCAGGGTCCAGCTGAGACAATTCTCTTGGAGGAGATCGGGTCTGCCCACTCAACCACTCTTTTCATTCTGTCTTTCTCTCTACCTCTTGGCTGGACCAGGGTGCATTGCTCCAGAGCGCAGTGAACTGACGTACAGGAAGTGCAGGCCTGCCAACTGGCACATATATCCTGTTCATCGATGCCCCTGCTCTCTCTTTCTCTGCTTTGGTCTCTCACTGACGGACACAAACACACAGCACCGCCGCCACCACAAAGGTCACAGCCAACGAACAATCTCAGCCATGTATCTCCACAGACCACGGGGACCTGCCATCTGTGTATCACACGGGCGCGCGAAACACAAATGCACGACCTACTGCAGAGACACAGAGATATATATATATATATATATATATATACATGGGCACACACACACAGGTTTGCTAATCACAGCAGGTGCCCTGTCTGTGTGGGCCAAACAGGTAGCCATCTTGAATACCGATCCCCACTAAAAATAGCTAGGTCCCTCAACCCACAGGGACTCCATGTTGCTGTGCAGCATTCCGGGCAGTGTCCATCAGCGGGCTTGGCGATGGGGGGGGGAGGGGGCGATTGGAACGCTCGGATTACGTCCGTCACAAGGGTGTTTCTTCCCGGTGGCCGAAATGTCAACCTTGGGACGTACCTCAACAGCTGTATGCCTTAGATCCTCTAGATTTGTCTCTGTAATCCATGTTATTTAATTCCACAATGGTTTATTCCGACATGGGTATCGACATATTGCCATGGCTGTTTCACCCAGTTGCATTCTACTGCAGAGGGTTGAGTACTCACAGATGTACCTGTGCCATCTTGCTTGGTATGACCTGGCATGCATTTGACCTATGACCCCAAATACTAGAGTGCATTGGACTCTGACCTTGTGGGGAACATATCCCTGCATCTCAGTCCTTTGACAGAAACGACACTGGCTCACCAGAGACGAAGCAAGAGTGAAATAGCATATGAAAGAAAGTGCCGTGAAGAGGAAATAATTGCAATATTTTATAACTTTGTTTCAGAACTTATATGTGTCCCAGTAATGGTTAAAGATGCCTAGTCAAAGAATAAACATTTGCATAGAACACTGACACGGTTAACGATTCACCTGTTAAATGCTAACCTATCTCACGATGTCGCCTTCTTCACCTGTCTGGCCACTTCTCCCCCTCTCTCACTCCCTTTCTAAAGTCAAGTTTGAGGGGATAAGCTCTTGTTTGCATGCCTGTCGGGCAGGCCACCCGACCATGACCATTTCATGGTTGACAGACTTGATTTGGGAAGCGCCAGTTCACCATTGGTGTACGCCACTCAAATGGGATTCTGTCCAGCAGAGCTGTAATCGCTGCATGCACCAGAAAAGGACTCTCAACAGTGGGTCTACGATGGTAACGCGAGATGTGAGAATCAACGCTAATTCAAGAAACTTTGGCGGTAAGGTCACTGGCTGGCCGTTGGGCTCTGTCATTGCAGCTGGGAGATTAAATCCTCACGCCGAGAATGGCACCTGAACCCTCGATCGTGGATGTTGACAGAATAAACTATGTGGGGCGCGTCAGAGGACGCGATAATTTGGTTTGTTTGTTAAAAGTGTACGAAGTCAATCCAATGTGGCACTGTACTCGCCTGGCACCAGCTTGCCAGTCAGGACAAAGAGACAGGGGAGGAGAACGGGAGAAGTGTCAGGACAGAAACAGGACGAGGAGAACGGGAGGAGCAATGCTAGGTCAGCAGTTGGCTTGTCTGAGTGTTGCTAATACAGGAACCATGTGACGCGCTCGCACAACAAACACCATGATGCAGCACGAGATCAAAGCACTGTGTTTTAATTTGGATTGAGAGACAGTGCACGTGTGAGTGTGTTTGTGTGTGTGGCGGGGGAATCCTTGCCTGTGCAAATTGCCCGGCTGGAAAGAGACAAATAGAGAGCGAGGGAGAGAAGGGGGACAGAAAAAGGAGATGTGAAAGTGAGAGAGAGACAGAATCAGAGACTGAGATTATGGAGAGATAACAAGCATGTCTGTGCTGCTAATTGTTTGTTGTACGCTCACTAGGAACAACAAAGCTCAGAACACAGCTTCAGGACAGCCTTCAGTGTGCATTTTGATATGTGTGGCTGGATATCCCAGGCAGGTTCAGGAACATAAATGAGTACGTATTTAAGTATTTCATGTTCATAGAGGCACCGGAATTCCAGGACAGGTTTTAAAACAAGTTTTTCCTCTACCCATGTCCACTGTGAATAAATGCCAAACCGCATTGGTTTTACGTGTAACAAAAAATCGGCCATTTTGTTTGCGGCTGCTGAAACCCCTCTCAACTACAGTCAGCCCCTAGCTCGCAGAACTTGAGAGGAGAGGCAGCGGCGGTGTTCAAATCGGACAGATAATGCGAATCCCGGGCGAGCTGTGTTTTCAGTTCCACGTTTCTAAATGAGGAGGCTCTGGTCCTCACGTGTGGCTGGATGGCTGACACACTGACGGCAGTGGGTTTGTTTACTGATCCACCCAAAGGAATGAGGAGCTGGACGGTGAATCCTAGTGCCGGGCCAACCGTTAGGCAACATCAGACTAAGCCAGGATATGCTGCCCTTGGGTGTGGGCGTTGTAAGAAGAGTCAGGTGTTTGTTGACTGTTCAATCCCCATAGCCTCACTGTGCCTGTTAGAAACAACTGTCCACGTTTTAACAGAGACATAGCTGTCCCTCAAATGATTGCTGCATAACAATCTTAAGGCAGTTAAGTTCATTTGTCACTGCATATTATCAGAAAAGAGGGGAAAGGGTTATAGGTTATGATGCCTGCATAACACACAACACACTCACATAAGCACACACACGTGCGCACACAGGTATTACTACGTTTACAAGTGCATCCACACACACACCAGCACATATCTCCTATCAAAACAAAATATCAGATTTGTTTTCCAATTTGAGCCGGATTGGCCGCCTGTCATTGGTTTCACGTTTGAACCGCCAGCCAGGCCCGCATCATGTGTCGCAGTCTGGTGCCCAACAGTTGTGCTGCCTGCCAGAGTTCCGCATATCTCCCCGGTACTGTTATTAGTAATATACCGAGGCAGGAGGTTTTTGTTCGTTTCTTTTCTTGACATGTCGACTGGTCGGTTTTACATAGATTACATAATACAGTACAAATTCTGAGCCTGTAGTCAGTACCTAAACCCTGAGTTATCACATTCACTCATGGAATTAACTTATTTGAACGCAGTCATTACAGGGTGGGCGTGCCTTATTCGCTTGAATACTGCACAGGAACTGTGTAGTATAGGCTATTATCTGCACAAAGATAGGTATATAAGAAAAACTCAATTGCCTTTCGAGTTGAGCGCTACTGCCCAGTGCCCACCGAGAAGCGTCTTTGCACCATTCGCGACTCGTGCGCTCTACAAAGTGAACCGGAGAAAAATATTACCTTTTTCTTCTGGCATTGCTGATTTGTCAATGTCTTTACTCTGCTGCTAAAATCCTTTACAAACGAAGACAACAATTTAGTATCCTAATATCGATCTCAGCCCTGTAGTAGCTACTACATCTTCCGAATGTCTCCCGTTCTAATCAGCGCGAGGAGTGGTTTGTAGGCGAAAGCTGCGGTACCTCGAGCGCTTTTTCAGTCACTTGGTATCTTTGGAATGAACAGCAGCAGCAGGTCATATGATTCCCGAAAGCAATTCCCCGGTACCAGGCTGAGTTATCGTTCAGCCATTGCAGCTATCTAATATAAATAGAATTTTCTGGACCTAAAAGATGACACCACCTCTTAGAAATATCTCAGAGGGCGTTTACCACAACCAGCCCAATGAGAACACAGACGCGCGTTCTTATGGATGCACCTTCTTGTGCGTAGACACCCAGGTTACTTCCAGTTGACAACACACCAAAACAAAGCTTTTCAAAATGTAAAACCAAACAAATCCTGGCGTGACAAGTGTAAGTTATTATTTATAATAACGTGCATGTGTTGTTACGTCCTCTGCCCAGAGCAAGTGCACCGGCTGAGGAAGAAAAAGCCTGCAAAAATGATTATTATCAGAGTGCCTCTTAAACGGGGAAGAAAGCACTTGCTGGTGCTTTCCCCTCTCCTAAGTAATCTCAATAATTCATGTCTGTAGCAATGGCAAACCCGAGACTCACGTAAAAGGCCACCAGAAGCTAACATGAACACCAACACAATCATCATCAACTTAGTTTTGTAATGATAGCTAATAGGCTAATCGTATTATCAAACGGATTGCAATGTTACAAGAACATACATGACTTTTTCACTAATACTGTTGCCTTTGCCTTACATTTGGGGAAACCAGAACGCTATCATAGGGGATACACTTTGAAATCAATATCACCGCAATTAAGCAAAAAATGTATTTACCAATCAAACACAGGCATACTGTACATAACATCTGAGGCTGACAGTAATAGGCATTTTCATTGACATTACAAGCTTCTTTCCGCACCAGCTCAGGCAGTTCTGACAGTTTGACTTCAAAGTGTAAAATTCAACTGTCTCTGAGGTATAGGTGGGCATAGGGCCTATTGTATCAGCTACTTGACAGTCAGGGCGGAGAGCAGTGATGGGAATAGCTCAAATTCTATCATCAGCGCGACATTTTGAAGGTCACACATGAAAATAATTCTCCTCTAATGAAAGGCTGTGTAACACGAATAACGATATGACAGACGGAGGAGACATTTATGAAGAACCCAAACGTCTTCCACCCTTAAGGTGCCTTTAATTAAAACACCTCTGCTGATTCAGAAAGGTCAACGTTATCTCGCGCGCTCTCTCTAGCTGTTTGTCTGTCATTGTCACTCACCATTGGTCTATGTCTACTCATATTCTAGAAATAGGCTATCTCCCATTTTGGCCTAGGGGTTTGTCTCTCCCCCTCCTGTCGTTGGACCTCATTGTCCCTGCCCAGCAAACAGCTGACATCCAGGGGACCAAAGAAAAACCACCCAGTGTTCCAGAAACTTCCTTACTTATACTCATCTGAAAGTTGATTACCATTTCCCTTTATATCTCTGTGGATACATATATATCTCTTTCATGACCAACAATGTGGTGGTAGGGAAAAAAGGTGGGCAAATTGTCATCATCAGAAAAAAGTAACGCTCCAAATGTATTTTTTTCCACAAGTGATTGGTAAACGAAGAAGTAACTCAATTTACTTGCTTTGATCCTCCACTATACCACTGCTTATGAGTCATGAAAAGTGTCTTACTATGCTTTGTCACAGGGGAGAGATCGAAAATAAATTGAAAATGCACAACACTCAATTGTCTCTTTTCTGTCTTGGTATAACTTCAAACCCATCAAATCTCAGACTCTCCTCAAAACTAACATGCTCCTAAAGTTGGGGTTCCCAAACGGCTTGGGTGTGTCTCTTCATTTAGGCATATTCAAAAGATTTAGTTATATATTTTTTTATTGAAAACACATAGTGTAAAAAAGGAATTTATTGAACAACCAATGAGTGCTTCATAAATTTGAGATATGAAGGTCTGTTAAATTGATTAAAAGGTTATTCATAGTTAATTTGAAAGAAAATAAGGTTTAAATTCTATCAAGGGAGATCATTGGGAAAAATGTGTGTAAGATATCTATAAATAATATTATAAGTATGTTAAGGCTTGAGGCTTTTCTACACCGATGAACAGTTGAAAAAAATATTCCCCACCTACATGAATATATTTGAACATATTTCACACGTAACTTTACTTGCATTAAGCTAGCTTTCTGCATATGCAAAGATAAGCTAATCATATTGTACGTGACTGTGTAACGCTACTGAGAGAGAGAGAAAGTGATTTGTGCAGGAACGACGCTAGAGAATCATTTTAATGTGTACAGGTCAACTACTTTGGGGACACATTCAGAAAAACGATCAAATTCTAGTTAGAGAGCTAATCCATTTTTGAAGGTTGAAGAACGAAGAGTTTAAGTGTTTTATAGAAAAAATGACACTACTCAGTGTATATATTTTCACCCAGAACACTATGCTCTACTCACTGAGCTATTATAGGTGTAACTTCCCTGTTACACTGTAAACTGTACTAGTTAACAGTTAAAGATCTCTCAGGCAAGGCAAGACTCACGTCTATTTCTTTAGCCTATGCAGTTTGTTGCTTTGTATTCAGAGCTCTGGGTATTTATAAAATTGGAAAATTAACACCAATTTTTCTGAGGACGATGACAAGAGCCAGGAGAGCCGTTGTCACCCAATCGCCATCTGCTATCTGTAATTAAACTACACTGCATCTCTAGGGGAGATGGGAGGAATGAAAGCACTCCACATCCTACCTTTACAGTGCCAGTAAACTGACCTGTTATCAGGTCTCGCATGCAACATGTTTTGTACACATCTTTACATAATAGGTTGTTACTCTTTATCCAGAGCAGGGGCAGAGCTTGGCATTAACTCCTATAGGTGCACCCCCCAATACCATCCCCCATCTTATTAAAAGAGATTATCACGTGTTAACTCAAACAGACGGAAGGTCCTTACCCACCCAAACCAGAGGCGGACTGGCCATAAGGCATTTCTGGCAAGGATTAAATGCGCTGGCCCGGTGTTAGCCTACTGAATCTGTCGAAATAGCGGGGTTTAAACCAAATCATCATTAATGAGCTAATAATGCTACAGTCAAAAGAAAAATAAATGGGTCGGTGCGTTTTAAATCTCTGCCATATTTATGGTCTCGGCCTGGCATCAATCCAATATTTGTGAGCTACTGATGACGCCTTTGGATGAGGTCCAGCTAGCAGGCCTCGCTACAACAATGGCTACTTCCACAGCTTCATCTACAAGGCTGGCCTCATTAGGCAAGAGGCCAGTCATTCACTCTGATGATAATAACATATACAGGCTTAAGAATTTCAATGGTCCAGGTTCTCACATAGCAGAACTGTAGAAGAGAAAGACATTAATAATCACGTATGTCATTATCTCTATACTCTCTGTGCTGTTCTGTTTTTCTCCATCCTCTACAGTCAAGCAGGAGTAAAAATAAAGCAGTCAGATAGCTATTCACGAAGTGAGACTCTGTTCCCTCTCTCCCTCTTTCACTGCCTGTCTGTCTCTAGTCTCTCTTTCTCTATCTGCTGAAAACAACTCACAGTCTGTGTCTTTTGTTAGCCTTTAGCTCTCTATCCACAAAGAACATTTACACAGGAAAATGATTTTACAAACCCTACCCGAAGTTGACACTTTTATATAACAGAATAGTAGACGAATTGAAGAGAGTAGTTAAGAGGGAGTTGTGGGGGCCTGACTCCCTCTCCTGAAGGCCTTCAGTTCAAGACTCGTGTGACTCAGCAGACACCAGGGTGTCAAAGCCAGTGCTGGATCGGCAAATGAACCAGCAATACAGAAGCCAAGTATTTTGTCCGACACCACACTCCCAAAATAGCACAGCAATGCTTGTGTTTGGGTTTGTAACAGCTCTCTCTCATCCACCAACACCTTAATGACATGATGAAAGGCTGATAACACCTCCCTCATCTCTCCTTCCCCATTCCCTCCCCCCTGCTTCCCCAGTCCCTCCAAACTCCTCAACCGACGATGACCGTGCTTCAGACTATAAAGTGAATCCTATCGCGGATTGTGAGGCAGTGACCATGAGGCTTCTGCATTACAGGCTGTGGAAAGGTCCGTTTGAATGAAATAACAAGGCCAGCACAGAACATGTCTGTCTGAAAAGGTAATATTGAATTATATTGCTTAAGGAAATGGCATCATTCGACACATGTCACTGTTTCTCTCAAAATATAATGTTTCTTTAATGTGTGTCTTGACATCTGTGTTTTGGAGCACATTTGTTCTTTTTTATTATTGAAGACGGGGCTCAGCTGTGAAACAGACATCTGTCTCTGTTTGACTCTCTGTATAAAAGGTAAATGAAAAATACAAATGCATTTTTTGTTACATTTCATCTGACGGGGACAGGATAAAGAAGGTACATTATTGATCATAAAACAAAAATATACTTGCCCGTTCCCTCAACAAAAATACAAAACTAATGAAATCAATACTAAAAATAATAACACAATGCTAGTAAAGACAGAACTATGAAAAACAGAAAGGGGAGCAAACTGACCCATTCAAGTCATGTGTATTGACAATATTTACACATGTTTGTGGCTGGGGGACTCTGGTTGCAGCAGTAATGAAGTGTGCATGTGTCAGGAATGTATGTGTGTGGGTGTGTGTGCAGTCAATCCAGTTCAAGTGTGGAGCAGTCCAATGGCTTGAAAATGGAAACTGTCACAGGCAGCTTTTGCTTGGCCTGACGGGAGGAAATGGTGGCCAAAACGAGTACACCCATTTCTCCTGGTACCATTATCCCACAGAGCTGCAGAAGGCTGTTGACAGACATCCTGTACAATCATAAATCATTGTGTACAATGTAAAAATGGGAGGTAGCAGGAGAGGCAGAGCGAGAGGGAGAGTGAGAGAGCGGAAGAGAGAGAAGGTGGAAGAGAGAGATGGTTTCCAAGATTTATCTGCTGTGAAGATTTAGGGATATGTGTCCTCATCATTATCATCATCATCATCATGATCATAATTATTGTGGAAAGATGGAAGTTCCAGGCGCTAGTCAAGGTAAGAAGAACCCTCGCTATATATGCCACCTCTACAGTCCACCTTAATACTTTCCCTACATTGTCCTACCAGGATGGAGAATGGGATGCTGGGATACTGTAATACCAGGATGGAGAATGGGATGCTGGGATACTGTAATACCAGGATGGAGAATGGTATGCTGGGATACTGTAATACCAGGATGGAGAATGGGATGCTGGGATACTGTAATACCAGGATGGAGAATGGGATGCTGGGATACTGTAATACCAGGATGGAAAATGGGATGCTGGGATACTGTAATACCAGGATGGAGAATGGGATGCTGGGATACTGTAATACCAGGATGGAGAATGGGATGCTGGGATACTGTAATAATGTGATGAAGAATGGGATGCTGGGATACTGTAATACCAGGATGGTGAATGGGATGCTGGGATACTGTAATACCAGGATGGAGAATGGGATGCTGGGATACTGTAATACCAGGATGGAGAATGGGATGCTGGGATACTGTAATACCAGGATGGAGAATGGGATGCTGGGATACTGTAATAATGTGATGAAGAATGGGATGTTGGGATACTGTAATACCAGGATGGTGAATGGGATGCTGGGATACTGTAATACCAGGATGGAGAATGGGATGCTGGGATACTGTAATAATGTGATGAAGAATGGGAAGATGAGATGTGGAATGCAAGACTAATTATTTCCAGGTAATGTAAGTATGTTACCTGTTTGCCACAGACCACACACAAACACACAATTTTTACTTTCTGAGGTTCTCCCTGTCGTTTAGCTGAATCAGTTGTGTTGGATCCTGTTGATGCCCTGTAAGAGTCGGGGGTCCAATCAATAAAGACATTTGAGGCTGGAGAGTCAATAGGAATAATAAATGTCCAAGCCCAAACTCACTCCACACAGAGGTCACCACTCCTCCAGAGACTTGGAGATGTGGCAGAGACGTGATACAGAGATGTGACACAGAGCTGTGACAAAAATGTGAGACATGTGACACAGAGATGTGACAGAGTTGTGACAGAGACGTGATACAGACATGTGACAGACACATGACATGGAGACGTGACAGATACATGACACAGAGACGTGACACAGATACATGACAAACCCATGGCACAGAGATGTGACAGGGACGTGACATAGAGATGTGATAGAAAAATGTGACACAGAAATGTGACCTTGAGATGTGACACTGAGACATGACACAGAGATGTGACAGTGGAGCAGCTACCAGAAAACTCTGCAATGCAAGATGTGTCAATCATAGGACAGTGCATGTAGTTTTGATTAAAGGTATGTTTGATGTGTGCGTGTATGCATGTGTGTGTGTGTGTGTTTTTGCCAGCCTAAGCTGACTATCCACAGTGGTAGAAGAGAGAGATAAATGAGTCTGTAACCCATGGCGACAGGGCGGAGGGTTGCCAAGGGAGACTGGGGTGAAGGGATGGAGCGTGCCATAGGAGTGCAGACAGTTCTTTACCCAGTAAGAGGATATCGTGAACTGACTCTGAGCCCTCCTCCCTCCCTCTCTCTCTCTCTCACTATCTCACCACCCTGTCCCCATATCACTCTCTACTTCTAACATTCTCTTTTCCTCTTAGTTTCTCTCTTCCTCTTCCCTTCTTTCTCATTCTGTCTCTGCCTTTTAAAAGATTTGTTTCTTTCGAAATGGGATTTCTACCTTACAGCTGAGATCCAAAGTATTTAGAGAGAAACTGAAAACAGACTAGATTACAAAGTCCTGTCTTCTTTATTCTCTGACAGGGGCCTGTTAGGAAGGTGTAGAAACCCTGTCTTCTTTATTCTCTGACAGGGGCCTGTTAGGAAGGTGTAGCCACCCTGTCTTCTTCTGGGAAGATGGATAGGAGGAAACAGGAAGAGAACAGGAGTAGAAAGACAAGGCGAGAAGGAGCAGGAGGAGATGCTGAAAAGCAGACTGCCTTCTCCCAGAAAGCCTGACGCCATCCGCCATCTTGACCCACTTCATCACCGGAGAAAAAGTGTGTATGTGTGTGTGTGTGTGTGTGTGTGTGTGTGTGTGTGTGTGTGCTTGTGTGTGTATTCTACTGCACACAAAATGGGAAAACCCTGCAATTAAACAACACCATCTAAACACACAACATGCATCTTTTATAATGTAAAAGGAAAGACTATGTAGACACAAACAAACAGACACCCCTCCACCAGACACACACACGTTCTGACACTGTCTGCTGAGCCTGATAGAGATGCTGTATCATTGGACCTCCAACAGGACACAGGATGGGGTCCAGGAGGAACTGAAAAGCAGGAATAAAGCTCAACAAGTCATCCTGTACACCACTGTCCTCTCCAAACTACCTACACCAGTCATCCTGTACACCACTGTCCTCTCCAAACTACCTACACCAGTCATCCTGTACCCCACAGTCCCCTCCAACCAACCTACAC
>JACXGJ010010188.1:0-22467 GCA_016801105.1 Esox niger | reverse complement strand
AATGACAATACAATGACCCAACAAACACAGGGAGAAACTGACTGAACTAAATACACAGACTAACGAGCAGGACAGAAACAGGTGGGGGCAAAACACAGGTGAACTAAATACACTCATCAACAGAGACAAGGACCAGACAGATCACAGACATACATAAAACACGGACCGGAACGGCCGCAGCTGGCCGGGACCGTGACAATAACTTTATAATGATTAGTTTTAGTTGCAGTGTAGTAATATAGAAAAAAAGAAAAAAAAAGAAATGTACAATTTTTGCTTAATTAATATGAAACAATGAATCTAAAAGTTGAAAAGTAAAGTTTTGAGTGAGGACCAGAAGCGTTCAATTTGCATTGTTCTCGTAATAACCCTTCTATTCCTGACTCAAAACCTTCCTTTACAACTTTTTTGGAAAGGAAAGGATAAGTTGCAGTGGTTACTTAATTCCCCCTGATTAATTACAAGTAAACTCAATCATAGCCAGAGAACCAGCTTGCACGTAAAAGTTTATGCGCAACCTGTGGTCCATTGTTTTACCTTCTTTCGGTGTGCTTTGCGCATTATCTAGGAGGGAGACTGTGATAATGTCGGCAGCTCCTCTTTGAAAGCCTTCAACATTTGTTCATCCATGCCCACCTCTTTGCTTTGAAAATGCACTGCCTGCTTGGAAACAAACTGGGGGGTTGCCTCTCCTCTCCAAGGTCCCTTGCTGCTTTGAAGCCTCTACTTACCCCAGGCCAATAAGATACAAAGAGAGGTTGATAGATTACTGATGCAACATATCACAGCATACAGTACAGTCATATGACGGCCTCCTTGCCACTGAGGAAAGATGAATTCTAGGCTACTGTGGGGCTTGAAAGAAAAAAATTAACTTGAATCTCAACGCACCTCATACTGTAGATAGGTACTGTAGGTACTATTCCAATAGTTATTGATCCAATTTTGTTGACCCGTAGCCATCATAAATTAACTTTAACCATCAAAGATTATCTGAATTAATGCATGCAATCTGGACACTATGATGCTATGTACCGTAAACTATAATCACATTGCTTGTTTAATTCCAGTTTACAGTTTCTTCTTAAGATTGGTTATTTTGCCCAAATCTAGCCTAATAAATGAAAGAGTGGATCTAGGGAAAGGATAAAGGAGGAGTAGCTGAGAGAAAAGCAGATGAGAGTATCTGGACATCCAAACTGTAGATAATCTATGGGATATGGCACTGAATGTGCTTTTAGCCAGGGTACCCTCTGTCTCAACCTTGCCGTTAGCTAGTGTAACACTGGGGTAGGGTGCCCGAGGCCGGGCCGTGTCTCAGTGATTAGATAAAACAGGGGAGGCCAGGCAGCAGGAGCAGCAGCCAAGTTCCTCCTGGAACTCCCAGAGACCATGCAGGGCACATCGGCAGGGAGAGGGCTTTAAAAGATGAGCCTGTCACTCAAGATCAAGTCAGACACAGGAGACCCACAATGAGTGAATACAGGGCTAACTAGTGTCAATAAGATTGATGTTTTATGTTTTTTTATGAATATAATCAGTATTAATGTGGATTAAGGATTGAGGTTGCCTTGTGTTCATTTGACTTGTTAGTACCTTATCAACAGCACTCATAAGTTATGGGAAGATAGAATAGCACAGCTGGGTGTTTAAACCTCTGTTCTATATTTCATGCAGCATAAGTGTCTGGCTTTTTTTCTTTTATTCTCTGCTTTATGGTAATCAGATTCAGTGAGGTGTCAAATCCTGCTCTGGGCATCTTCCCGCCTTGCCGTTCCGGTCCGCAGAGAGCATCTCTCTAACCGTTGCAGATGGAAAAAAAATAATGTCAGACAAGACAGGGTTTTTGGAGGCATGTAAATACTGCAATTCCATTCCACTTTTTCTGGTGAGATGAAGTAAGCAACAGACATGAAAAAAATACAACTATGGTTAAAACAATTATAACCATTTTAATGATCATTGGTATGCAGTCTAACACTGCGGGTGATTTATTTATTAATAGTTTGATTAACAGTAAACATAACAATCAATGATCTAGTAGAAACTTTTTAAACCAGGGTCTCAATTCAATCAATCCCGTACAGCAATATTTACCATGAAGCTCTTTTTCCCATTTCAGGTCAATTGAACCCTGGTCTTGGGTGCTGTGTAAAACCTACAACCATAACAAGGGCATGCCCCCTTAGGCTTTGTGAGGAGGCATTTTTCAGAATTCATTTTCAGAATTGACTAGGCTCAATGTCAACATTGAAATATTGAAAATAAAAAACTGGGTAAAACATTACTCTGCTTGGTTTATATGAATCCCAGCATTGGAATCAATGTCAAATCACCATAGGCAGAGACATGTGTCCTCAGAACAAACTCTCGGAGGATTAGTAAAACAGGGTTTCTGTGTGGCGTGGTACAGCGGTCAGAAAACCAGAATCCTAATCAGATGGCTTCAGGTTCAAATCCCTCAAGGGAGGCCTCAGCTTGACTGGCTCCAACAAATATGTTGTGGCTTTATAAATGGATTAAAAAAAATAAAACTCTAAGCCACAGCCCTGTATGCAAGTCACCAGAACTAGTCTAAGACGCATGCAAGAGAACAGGAGCATATTTATGAATTCATAGAACCGCAGAGTCAACTCAAGTGTTAAGGCTTTCTAGGAAGCAGAAGAATTCTAGAAATGCCATGAATGTTTCTGTTCCATCCATTCCTTCCCTTAAATGTAAATGTTCATGCCAGTAAGACTGGTAGACCAGGAATAGGTAATTAATCCTGCAGTAATCATACAGTGACATGATTATGTTTAATACAGTCCAAGTGACTCTGTTTGTAGGTAGAGTATGCTCCAACATGTGAGGGTCCACTGAAAAAGAAACGATCAGTCTGTAATTTTAATGGTAGGTTCATTTGAACAGTGTGAAATAGAATAACAACAAAAAATCCAGAAAAACGCATGTCAAAAATGCTATAAATGTATTGTATCCCCACTCGATCAGAAAGATTTTTGGCTACCATGAGTCTTTTATACAGGTAACAAGCTGAGATTAGGAGCACACTCTTAAAGGGAGTGCTCCTAATCTCAGCTTGTTACCTGTATACAAGACACCTGTCCACAGAAAAAATCAATCAAATTCCAAACTCTCCACCATTGCCAAGACCAAACAGCTGTCCAAGGATGTCAGGGACAAGATTGTAGACCTACACATGGCTGGAACGGGCTACAAGACAATCGCCTAGCAGCATGGTGACAAGGTGACAACAGTTGGTGTGATAATTCGCAAATGAAAGAAACATAAAAAAAGTGTCAATCTCCCTCAGTCTGGGGCTCCATGCAAGATCTCACCTCGTGAAGTTGCAATAATCATGAGAACGGTGAGGAATCAGCCCAGAACTACACGGGAGGATCTTGTCAATGATCTCAAGGCAGCTGAGACCATAGTCACACAGAAAACAATTGGTAACACACTACGCAGTGAATGACTGAAATCCTGCATCGCCCGCAAAGTCCCCCTGTTCAAGAAAGCACATGTACAGGCCCATCTGAAGTTTGCCAGTGAACACCTGAATGACGTAGAGGAGGACTGGGTGAAAGTCTTGTGGTCAGATAAGACCAAAATCAAGCTTATGGCATCAACTCAACTCGCCGTGTTTCGAGGAGAAGGAATGCTGCCTATGACCCCAGGAACACCAACCCCACTGTCAAACATGGAGGTAGAAACATTATGCTTTTGGGGTGTTTTTCTGCCAAGGGGACAGGCCAACTTCACTGAATCAAAGGGATGATGGACCGGGCCATATACCGTCAAATCTTGGATGAGAACCTCCTCAGCCAGGGCATTGAAAATGGGTCGTGGATGAGTATTCCAGCATGACAATGACCCAAAACACACGGCCACGGCAATAAATAAGTGGCTCAAAAATAAGCACATTAAGGTCCAGGAGGGGCCTAGCCAGTCTCCGAGTAGCAAAATATAAGCCTTGAAAACTTAATGACTTGGAGAAGATTTGCAAAGAGGTGTGGGACAAAATCCCTCCTGAGATGTGTGCAAACCTGGTGGCCAACCACAAAAAACTTCTGACCTGTGTGATTGCCAACAAAGGTTTTACCACCAAGTACTATGTCATGCTTGGTAGAGTGGTTGAATACTTTTTTTCCTAATTAAAATGCAAATCAATTTATAAAAAATTTTACATGCATTTTTCTGGATTTTTTGTTAATATTCTGTCTCTCACTTTTCAAATAAACCTACCATTAAAATTATAGACTGATAATTTCTTTGTCAGTGGGCAAATGTACAAAATCAGCAGGGGATCAAACACTTTTTCCTACTTACAAAGCATGTAGATGTCAGTTATTATCTTCAACTGTGAGAAACGGAATCTAAAACAAAAATCCAGAAAATCACATTGTATGATTTTTTAAATAATTTATTGGCATTTTATTGCATGACATAAGTATTTGATCACCTACCAACTAATAAGAATTCCGGCTATCCCAGACCTGTTAGTTTTCCTTTAAGAAGCCCTCCTGTTCTCCACTCATTACCTGTATTTACGGCAAATGTTTGAACTCGTAACGTGTATAAAAGACACCTGTCCACACACTCAATCAAACAGACTCCAACCTCTCCACAATGGCCAAGACCAGAGAGCTGTGTAAGGACATCAGGGATAAAATTGTAGACCTGCACAAGGCTGGGGTGGGCTACAGGAAAATAGGCAAGCAGCTTGGTGAGAAGGCAACAACTGTTGGTGCAATTATTTGAAAATGGAAGAAGTTCAAGATGACAGTCAATCTCCCTCAGTCTGGGGCTCCATGCAAGATCTCACCTTGTGGGGCATCAATGATCATAAGGAAGGTGAGTGATCAGCTCAGAACTACACGGCAGGACCTGGTCAATGACCTGAAGAGAGATGGGACAAATAGTCACAGTCTCAAAGAAAACCATTAGTAACACACTATGCCGTCATGGATTAAAATCCTGCAGCGCATGCAAAATCCTGCAGCGCTGCTCAAGCCAGCACATGTCCAGGCCCATCTGAAGTTTGCCAGTGACCATCTGAATGATCGAGAGGAGGAATGGGAGACGGTTATGTGGTCTGATGAGACAAAAATAGAGCTTTTTGGTCAAAACTCCACTCGTGTTTGGAAGAAGAAGGATGAGTACAACCCCAAGAACACCATCCCAACCGTGAAGCATGGAGGTGGAAACATTATTCTTTGGGGACGCTTTTCTGCAAGGGGGACAGGATGACTGCACCGTATTGAGGGGAGGATGGATGTGGCCATGTATCATGAGATCTTGGCCAACAACCTCCTTCCCACAGTAAGAGCATTGAAGATGGGTCGTGGCTGGATCTATCAGCATGACAACGACCTAAAACACACAGCCAGGGCAACTAAGGAGTGGCTCCATAAGAAGCATCTCAAGGTTCTGGAGTGGCCTAGCCAGTATCCAAACCTGAACTCAACAGAAAATCTTTGGAGAGAGCTGAAAGTCAGTATTGCCCAGCGACAGCCCCGAAGCCTGAAGGATCTGGAGAAGGTGTGGGCCAAAATCCCTTCTGCAGTGTGTGCAATCCTGGTAAAGAACTACAGGACACGTATGATCTCTGTAATTGCAAACAAAGGTTTCTATAGCAAATATGAAGTTCTGCTTTTCTGATCTATCAAAGACTTATGTCATGCAATACAATGCAAATTAATTCTTTAAAAATCATAAAGTTTGATTTTCTGGATTTTTGATTCCGTCTCTCACAGTTGAAGTGTACCTATGATAAAAATTACAGACCTCTACATGATCTGTAAGTAGGAAAACCTGCCAAATCAGCAGTGTATCAAATACTTGTTCTCCCCACTGTATCTTTGAGTTAATGACTGCATTAGACCCATTACCTTAACTGAGATTAGGGAACATTTTATATTTTCAGAGCCTGCCTGCACTGATGCCCAGAGGAACAGTCCCATCTGTGAGTTCTTAAATAAGTACTTTGCAATTTTCTGCTCAAGATAAATGTGGTCTTCATTAATAGATTGTTTTGCCTTAATGGTTTTGTGGCACTTTTATGCATTATCCCATCTGTTCACATCTAGTCAATATGTTTTGCTAAGAAAGTGAGGACTGTAAGTCTGGCAAACCATTTAATGACTAGTACCAAGAACTTGTATTCAAAATAGCTTCTAACATTTCCTGATTGTATGAAAAAACATGACTGCGGCAGGTCGCTAACATCGTGACACTCAAAACATGACTTATTGGTGACTTACAGATGGTTCACCAACCAACTGTGGCGCCAGTGAACCAACAGGTCATTAGCTAGGATGGCAATAGCTAAACTACTTACATTCACAAGCAAATTAGTCTATATAGAGAGAGAAATGTGGTTTAAAAAGTAACTCAGGTGTACAATTCTTGAATTATGCATTACAACAAATGTATGTAAAATGTTGTTAGCTATTATCTTGCATTGTGTTAAGAAGACAGTCCAGCTTACAATTTATGTTATTTAATTTATTGTAAATGACATAACAGTCATGTCTAAATCTTTGGTTTACAGTCCACAAAGGCTTGAACTTAACTTATTAGGAACTTATTAAGTTCAACTTACTAGTAAATTTGTTTAAAGAAACTTCCAGTCCAGTCAAGCTGTTTTCAATATTAGCTTTGGCAAACAGCTTTATCAATAGTTAGTTTAGATGGGTAAGCTTTTCCTGAAGCCATGCATTTTTTCATTCCAGTAACAAGTATATTTTTCTAAGTTAAAAGGATAGTGTTTTGCTCTTTCCTCTGCAATTTGATGCTGCAGCATGTTCGATTCAGATGTTTACCTTGTCCAATCTCTCGTTTTCTAGTCCTGTGATATTGCCACGAGGTCATTGACTAAGTGACTATATTGGTTGGTGCCATCTTGGCAAAACCTTATATAGAAAATTACCTATATGAATACACAGAGACCAGGTCATTAATTTCAAAGCCACAAAATAGCCCATGAACACAGTGTGGTAAAAGTAATGTGATGAAATCTCTAGTATCTAAATGGTACAACCCTCCCTCATTGTCGCAACTGATATAAAATCCCAGCACTGGCCATTCTGCCCAATAGGTAAATATGTTGCTTACATTGAGGTTAATTATGTTTTTATCAAAATGTCTATAAGACAGTAAAATGTAAACACATCTACAACATTTTTAAATATCGTTTTTTTACATTTACGTCTTATGCTAAACAACGACAAATAACACAGCTATTTTAAAACCAATCCTATCTAAGTCTTTTCGCACCTGTTACTCAAATGGTTATATGGCCTACGTAGTCTCTTCACGTAGGGCCTTATCCCGGCAGTCATTATGGATGCAAGTTGAGGTGAATAAACATTCTAACTGCTGATATCCAAATTCTGTCTGGATTCTAATAGAATTGTGCATACTTTTGCAAACCAGCATTATTTGAATTGCAAATTGGTTGCAAGACTGAGGCAACTTTCCCTAGAAATCAGATGGAATAAGCAAGAAATCCAGAATCTTTCTTATCTATTTATTTGTACACCCATTTTTATCGTCTTTTTCTCCCTTATTGAATTTTCAATTTGATAAATCTCATTGGTATTTTAGTACACTGAAATAAAACTACTAATGTATTTTAAATCTTGTATATTTAAAATTAATTCAGAGTATAGTTCATGTGCACTTCAATGTAATTTACAATCGTGCATCATAAGTACTAAAGCAGGAAATAACACACTGAAGTATAAACACAAAAGTAAACGTATTGCTATTTAAAAAGTACTAATATGAAATACCGCAACTTTGCTGTAATGGGACAAATGGTTTCCATTCATGAATTTGGATGATGCTAAGAACGCTAATTACAGCTGGGGACAGAGCTGAATAATAAATGGTTGGAAAAAATTACTATGTCCATTCTGAATTAACATTTGGTTAGGGAATTTTTTGATGAATATGATTTTTAGACGGACTATCCACTTAAATTGAAGAAGTTTAAGAGCTGGCTGTCCAAACTAAGTAACCAGGCAAGAAAGGCTTTGGTCAGGGAGCAAACCAAGAACTCCATGGCCACTCTAAGAGAGCTATAGAATGTCTCGGCAGAGATGGGAGAACCTGCCAGAAAGACAACATCTCTGTAGCACTCCATCAGTCAGGCCTTTACGGTATACTGGCTAGATGGAAGCCACTCCCGAGTAAAAGGCACATGACATGCCTCCTTAAGGACAAACTATTAGGCCTGAATGCCAAGTGTTATGTCAGAATTGAAAATACAGTGGTCCTTGAAGAAAACTTGATCCAGAACACATAATACTTGACAGAGAAGATTAATCTTTCAGCACGACAACCCAAAACTCAGACAAGACAATGCTTGAGTGGCTTCAGGACAAGTATGTGAATGTCCTTAATTGGCCCAGCCAAAGCCCAGACTTAAACTCCCTGAACATGTGCAAAGCATGTAGAGGCTAAACCCAAGAAGACTCAAACATTTGGTTGCTGCCAAGAAGCTTTTACAAAAAAAATGTATTGCTTTATCATCGTGGCGCATTCTATATGGATTGATCCAGAAATAATTAATTCAATTAATTATTAACAAAGTTATAAACTTGTTGTCCCCCATTTTTGCTCTTGCACATACTGTAAATGCTAGTAGTTTGCATCCTTAGTGTTAATGGGCCACAAAAGGCAGAGATTCTATTATTCAAAGGGATTCTGGAAATTGTGTGCTACATGTATACATTTAGGTATGTGGGTTATGTCATTGCTGTTTGTGCTCTTATGTTGTGTCTATTCAATTGCATCCTGAGTTGTGCTGACTGGGCATGGCAAGCAAATTTCCCATATACAAATGCGGAATTATATAAGCAAACACATTTTCATTGATGACATGAAAAAGATCTGTTTGGGATCAAAACGTTGTTATCTTTTTACATTTTTTTGTAGGAGCATTATCAGAGTTGTGGACTCTTCCGTCATTTCCTTAACAGGAAGACCCATCATTCACTCAAGTTTTGTAAAACTGTGCTATGCCAAATTTAAACTCTTAATAGCATTACAAACAATATTACTGCATTCTTGTCAGCTTTTGTGGAATAAAGCAGCGGACTGAGGAGTCGTTGTTGCGTTCTTTATTTAAAGATGCGTGGCTGGACTATGCTCACGATAGTGAGACAACACACAAAGACCAGGGGAGCAGAGGGAACATATATACTGGGGGAAATGACTGTGGATGATGATCAGGTGCGCTAAACAAGACAACAGGTGAAATGAGTTCTCAACAGCAAGATACATCATTCACTCAAGTCAAAAAATGAATAGTCGGGCCAGGGAAATCACCTGTGACACACTTGAATGAACGATCAGACTGAACCTGTTACACCTTCTGATTTAATCAGTGGGCGACAAGTAAGTATGCCACAACAATGTGGAGAAACTGAAGAGATCTGAATACTTTCCGAACGCACTGTAAATTTATCATTTAGTTGACACTCTTAAAAGTAAGATACATCATTGATTGAATAAATTTGGTACCAAAAGTAATTTACAATTTGCTTTTGTCATGGGTAGGACAGGCGAGAAATGCAGTAGTGGAATTTAAAATGGAATTTCTACAATTAGCATCATGATGCATTTACATGACAGAGCGAGGTGGACACCAAACGTTGATCTGTAAATCATTAATTAACCAAAACAACCCTCTAGATTCTAATATTTTTTTTGCTTCAGTCCAGAATGGGGGACAAGACCAAATCCAATACTTGCTGCACAGAATATCTAGATGCTATTTTCACAGTCAAAATGTATTTCTCTGTGGGTCAAGAGTGAAAAAAACACTCGGGAACCCTGTACTACTTGCGAGTAACTATTTGTGTGTTAACATCTGTGCCTGGCCAACAGAGTGGCTCTCTAGTATCTGTGAAATGGAATAGCTATTGTTATGCTGGGTCAAGACCTTCCAAAAATAGAGTAACTTCAACATCACTTTACGTTGCCTCGCCTTAATGGAAAAGGACAAACGTAATATAATTTGACTTCATTCGAAAATCAGGAATCCAACGGAAGAAAACACTTTGTTGGATGTTTTTAGGTGTTCTTACAACAAACAAATGCTTTTTATAAAATAAAGAACATTTACTACCATTAAATTTTTTACGATTTCACTGATTCTGGGTTATCGAAGTAAACTTTTTGGTAGATGGATCAATTGGTTAACAAAATTTACTTTTTGATTAACTGAGTCCAGCTATGATGACAGGTCAGCGTAACAATAAAATGGATGGAGTGATTAGCATGATAGGGCATAAAATAATTAGGGTATGACATTTTATTTCTGACCAGCTATGCACCCTGGCCTAAATATTGGCCGCAATTCTATGAGTCAGATGAAGGAAACATACCTCTTTACAGGTCTACAGCATTGAAAGTTCTTACAGAACTCACAGTGTGGTTTTCTGTGGTTTATAAGCACGCAAATTAATTGAGGCCTAAGAAACCACCTTAGCCCACAATGCTATCAGTTTCCTCAAAGGCACTTTGTGAATCACCAGAGTGTTTTTTAGGATGGTGTGTTGTGGTGGCTCCACCACATACCCAATGACAAATATAATTTAGCATCCAGACAGGGATCCCGGCTTGTACCTGGGCTCACCAGGCTTAATCTTTGCATTCTCTGTTTGTTCACATGAATCATTCCTGATTGTCCTCCGCTGAGCTGCATCCTGTTTGACATTTCCTTTCACTCCAGCAGAGGTCTGCTCTGTTTTGCTATGTGAAAGAGATATAATTGGAGTGTGCGGAAAGCAAGTAGCTTTGAGAAGGGGGTAGAGAAAGGCAATGTTATTTCAGGACTGTGTTCAATCTACTGCAAGAAGCTGTAAACACAACTGACAGAGAGGTCACTAAAAGCAAATTGTGACTGAGACGACACCACAGGGTTTTAGGGCTGTGAGCTCGTCGTTGTGATAGCTACACCACACCACTCGGTTGCCTTTGGCATCCATAGCCTAGAAGAGGACTTGCCTTGATTCACAGATGGAGTTCGAGATTGGAGACCACCAGTGAATAATCTTCTCATTACTTATCATGATGAACTGTGGCGTGCAAATATCAATAAAGGACGGTGGTGAAGCAATCCAATTAAGGTGTAGCCTAGGACCAGGAGTCTCATTAGTGCTGAGACACTGATAATGCAAATGACACCCTGCTAGTATTCAACCTTGAATATAAATCGACCAAGCAGATGAGCCACTACAGGTGACTCCATCTATATTACCTGGGGTTGATGTAAGGGCTGTGTCGACAACTCTCTCAGGGATTCTAGAAAAGGAATGACTTTGCCATACAGTGGTGGAATGAAGAGAATGGAATTCATTCATCCAATGTCATTTACCTTGATGTGGTCACAAACTTTTCCATTTTGGAGCACAGGTCATTTATTAATTGTCAAACATTGCTGTTAGAAACCCTAAAGGTCAATTTCACTTTTTCACATATTGATGTTATGATGGTTCCACAGACTTAATGTACTATATAGGCCAAGACAAACTGTCATCCATGGTTTAGTTTTCATTACATATTGCAAACCCCAGCTAATTTTATCCACTGCTAGCTAGACATCTATGGAATGAATGAGGCATATGAGGATGTTTATTATGCAATGGTCAAATCACAAGTAGCATTAAACCAATATAGTTCTGTTTTGGTATTTGAGAGTTTTTGTATACCATGCTTACCATTACTTCAACTCATTTTGAAAAACACTAGGCAATATGTGGAATCAACAAAAAATTATCTTCAGGGTGGGCCACAGACTTCAAGAAACCATCTAACATTAAGGTGTAAAAAGTTAACCTGTCCTTTAATACTCTGCTCAAAAATACTAAGGGAACACTTCAATCATTCATGTCTCAGTGAAGGAAATATATTAAAGATCAAAATCTTTACAATACATTGTGTACTTCGTGGAGAAAATGACCTAACAATGGTCAATGGAAACCAAAATTACCAACTGATTGAGGGGTGGATTCAAACTCAAACTGAAAACACATTCTAACACAATTTTTGTTCTTGGTTAGTAAGTGTAATTTTATAGCATATGCCTAAAAAGTATAGCAAATGGCTTTTATTCCCTACAAACATTGCTTTTGTGACCAGCACCGTGGCATTTTGAAATGTACCTATTTCCAATTATGTTGTCTTTTTATTCATATTTAGTCTAAAGTAACACAGAAATGACTACAGTGCAAAAGATTTAGAAGTGAGTAGCTTTCAAGATTTACAATTATGCAGTTAATAGTTAATGTAGTCTCCCATCATGTTCTCATACTGTCTTTGGGAGTGATGTAAAAAATCCAGTATATCCTGGTGGAAGCACTCACCTTGCACCTGCGAGTACACTACCATGTCCTTCTTGAATTTATCAAGATGAACATCAAGGAAATGGACATTGGGGGACATCCTACAGCCCATTCAGCCATAGTTCTTCACCAGTTTCAACCAGCTCCACATAGTTTTTGGCCTTGTAATGACCCAGGAAGCCGTGAAACACTACAACAAAGCTAGGGATGGTCATTGCACTCCCGTATCTTCTTTATCTGTGGTATGATAAAGACACCGGCTTTGACCGTTGCTTTAAAAAGCTTAGGGAAGAAGTCATGAAGGTACTTAAATGCTACGGACTCCTTAGCTGGAGCTCTGACAAATTGTTTCATAAGGCCCAATTTAATGTGCAGTGGTGGCATCAAGCACCTTCCAGGGGCCCACAAGTGGCTCCCACTTGATGTTGTTCCTCCCCACAGCGAACTTAGTCCACTGAGACCAGTCCCACCTGTGATAGTGCGCCATGATGTCCCTGCTGTCCCAATGTCAAAAAGATTGCAGGGAAACCTAGTAAAATCGCCTTGGAGACCCATCAGGATTGCCACCATTTTGAAGTCTTCCAGCCATACTCATCATATGTATCCACTGGCAGCTGGAACTAAACTGAACTGGTGGGCTTAAGGCCCCTGTATTTATACTACTGTTTATTATACTAGAGAGTTCTTGAAAGTTCTAGAACTTCCTCCAAGTTTATTCAGCATTAAATCTATCTGAACTCTTGTGGAAAATAGGAACATTTCAAAATATTACTGTCTTGGTCACAAAAGCCATGTTTGTTGGGAATAATAGCCATTTTCTATCATTTTGAGGCATTTTATATACTTTTTTTGGCCATTTAGCAGACACACTTATCCAGAGTAACTTACAATAAGTGCATTCTTCTTAAGGTGTCTTGGTAAACCATCATCTAACAATCATAATACGTATATTTTTGTTATTCTAAGCTCTTAGTTGGCAATGTCAGTGCCAGAGAGATCAAAGTTAAGTGCATTTTCTTTTTTTCAGGTGAGAGTGGGGGGATACACAATTAAGATACTCATCAAAGAGGTCAGTTTTCATCTGCAGTCAGAAGATTGACAGGGACTGAAGAATACTGGCTTTGAGGGGAAGTTTGTTCCACCATTGAGGTGCCATGACAGAGAAGAGTTTTGCTTTGGCTGTGTGCGAGCTGCCCATAAGCATTTAGAAAATAACACTTACTACCCAGGAACCCAAAAAATATGTATTACACAGTGAAATCAAAGTAAACAATTGAAATTACAGGCTGTTCCAACTTGCATGAATTTCATCACAGCAACTCATAATGTGATTCAGTAATGTGTATGGCCCCCACGTGCCTGCATGCACTCCTGACAAAGTCTAGACATGCTCCTGATGAGACAGTAGATTGTGTCCAGTGGAACCTCCTCCCAGACCTGGAACAGGGCATCAGTGAGCTCCTGGACAATTTTTGGCACTACTTGGGTTCATCAGATGAACCAATACATAATGTCAGAGAGGTTCTCAATTGGATTCAGTTCTGGGGAACATGAGGGCCAGTCAATGACATCAATGCCTTCATCATCCAGGCCACATGAGGCCGGGCATTGTTGTGCTCCAGGAGGAACCCAGGGCACACTGCACTAGCGTAAGTTCTGATGATGGGTCTGAGGATTTCATCCTGTTACCAAACAGCAGTCAGGGGACCATTGGCTAGCGTGTGGAGGTCTCTGCAACCCTCCAAGATGTCTCCCCAGACTATCACTGACGCACCGACAAACCGGTCATGCTGCATGATGTTGCAGATAGCATAATATTCACCATGGCATCTACAGATTCTTTCATGTCTGTCACATGTGCTCAGTGCTCACTGCTCTCATCTGTGAAAAGAATGGCACCCCAATCAGGTGTTATCTGGCGAATGCCAATCAAGCTGTACAGTGCTGGACTTTGAACACAGGTACCACTAAAGGACATTGGGTCCTCATGCCACCCTCAAGGAGCCTGTTTGGCCAGAAAAATGCACACAACAGTAGCAAACAGGAGGTAATATTTGTAGGGCTCTGGCAGTGCTCGTCCAGTTCCTCCTCACACAAAGGAGCAGATTACCAGTTCTGCTGCTGGGTTGTTGCCCTTCTATGGCCCTGTCCAGCTCTCCTCATAACTGCCCCTCTCCTGGTATCTCCATACTCTTGAGACACAGCAAAACTTCTTGCAATGGCACGCAAGGATTTGCAACCCTGGAGGCTGGACTACCTGTGAAACTTGAATGGGCAGCAGGTATCACCGCATGCTACCAGTAGTGAGGACACTAGCAAAATGCTAATCTAGGGAAGAATCAGCCAGGAAGGATAAGGAGAGAGGAATTGTCTGAAGCCATTCCCTCTTTCAGTTTTTTTTTGCTGTTGCCTCTCCAGTGCACCTGTTGTCAGGTTCATTTGCACCAAAACAGTTGACACTGATTCACAATCGCTTATGCTTCCTAACTGGACAGATTGTTATCCCTGAAGTTAAACTGACTTAACTTTTGTAATGATTGTCTGTCCCTAGTTTTTTAGCAGTGTAAAGTGCATTCTAGATGCTTGGAACATAAAAGGCACTTCTCCCTATGACTTTAAAGTGTTGTTTTACTACCTTAGTTTTTACAACCAAAAAGGTGTGTTGTTGGCATTTTCGTCCAAGTGGACAAAAATGAAAAACGTATCTTCTTTAAAGAATTAGGAAAGGCTGAAAATCATCATCATATTTATAAAAACAAACAAAACCAATTGAAGTCAGTTCCAGATCTACTCATCATAATACGGTACAATATTCCCTGCAATGGTTCAACCTGTATATCCAAATACCTTTTGGACAGATTAACAATTACACAGTATGCACAATTATTAGGCAAATTCTATTTCTCAAGATTTATTTTAGTGTTCAACAATCAGAATGCTTTATGTCAATCCAAAATATAATTGAACCTCAAACCTGAATGTTAAACAAAGGAAAAGTTAGTTTTAATCTTTCTCAGGGGAATACATAAGAATGCAGAATTATTAGGCAACAATTGGTGTGCAGAATAATAAAAAAACTTCTCACAATTTACTATAAGAAATTCACATCTGTCTAAATCTGTGTGAGTGAACACTTCTCCTTTGCCGAGATAATCCATCCACCTCACAGGTGTGGCGTATCAAGATGCTGATCAGACAGCATGAGTATTGCACATGTAGCGAATAGTCAACTGGCCTTTAATTGTGGCCAGCCTATGTGCAACAAAACCTTTGATTTTCCAGTGGTCATGCCTCAATAGTTTAGCTATTTCAAGAGTGTTGCATCTGTCTGAAACGCATTTTTTGGCCCATTTTACCTGAGGTCATGAAGCTGCCTAATAATTATGCATGCCTTGATATTAGGTGTTTTTCACTGTTGCCACACCCTCCTTATACCAATAGGTTTTACCTGAAAATGATTCAATCGAATAAGCATTCAAGTTTACATGGTTTGGTGTTTGAAAATGTGCACAGAAATAAATATACAATCAGAATACTCACTTGCTTAATAATTTTGCACACAATTTTTCTTACTTTTTTTGGTTATTTAGTAAAATCTACCTCCATTTCAATCAGTTTCAGGGCATTTGGGGGCATTGCTTGCCCTATAGAACTTCTTGGCCCTCAATACATTCCTTTCCAACGTTTTTGTAACTGAACCAAAAAGGTGCAGTGGTCTCTTAATTTTTTTACTGAGCTGTATATAAACACATTTTGATTGGCAGGGTTTAAATCCTATCAAATACTATAACCTGCTGAATCTGTACAGGTAGTACAAGACTAGTACAAGTTGCAAATCGTGAAATTCCACGTGTGACACACCAGACATCATGCAAAGTCTTTTTTTATCAGAAGGCAAGTACTGTAGGGTAGCTAAAATTTTCTGGTAGACACTTCAGAGAAGACAATCTGTCATTTGCAACACCAATAAAAACCAAATATAATTGAACAAAATAGTAAGGTAGACAATAATTGGGAACAGTGTCTTTTTAACTATGTCGCAACCACCAAGCTGAAAATGTCAACATTTTCACAGAACAAGGTCTTCTCTGCTGGCCTAGTGATGGCAGAATCAGAAAATTATACTTTTAGAATTTAATATATACTGCTATATTTAACAACGCTCATTCCCATCAGTCTTAAAATAATTGTATTGCTATTCTCTCCCTCAGCTCAGAAAAATCAGAGCTTTTATCCAATCAGATAAGACCTGTGCGTTATCTGGGTGAAAGATCTACCCTGTGGAATTCAGAGTTGAGGGAATCCCCTCTGGTGTTAAAGCTAATGTTGTTGATTGTCATAAACTCCAACCAGATTGAGTTAGCCATTTTGGGCTTCTCCTTTCACACACGTGGGCCTATTCTTCATGTCGTGTAATAGGAGGGCCAGTTAGCTAAATTAAGTAAAACTAGTTAGCACTTGACATATAGCAACATCTAAGATGTATTAAAACTTTCATGACATCTGATTTTGACTTATCCTTGTTATTTTTTTAATGCACACCAGCTGAAGGAGGAAAAATTTGATTTGGTGGCTGATTTACTGGCAAATCTTTTTCTTCGAGAAAGACCTTTCAAGAAAACCTAGAAATTGGAAAGGTCTGTCTGTAGGGTACTTGCCGATACCGAGTACTGATACCAAGTACTGGAAGCTGCAGTAGGTTGAATATTTTTCGGGAAAAAAACAAACAAAAAAAAACATTTTGTTCCCTATGAACAGGTTCGTGGAACAGGTTCTGGTGTTTCCACATTGTATCAAAGTAATTCATGAATGAAAAACATACGTTTTTGTGTCATGAAATAGCTTTGTCAGTGTATAGTTCATGTTCAGTCTCACTAGCAGTTGCTCAATTCTTATGACTTTTTCAAGTAATAAAATACTAGTAGGCCTATTTCAGGCTAATGAGCTATTAAATAATAAGCAATGTGCCAGTGGCAAAACAACATAAATGTCATGAATTTAGCTTGGTGTATTATGGTGGTGGACGGACCAGGCGTAGGCAGAAGGTAGCAGATTGGTGTACTCTTTAATTGTAAAACACACACACAAAACAACAGAACAGAAAACACAGAGCACTGAGGCAAACTGCTAAATGAAAATGAAAATAGATAAATACACTCACCACATACATGGACCAATGACTCACAACTGAGGGGAGCAGAGGAGGAACGTTTAAACACATACTAATGGAATGATTGGGACCGGGTGTGAACAATGATTGAGAAGTCAAGACAAATTAATGGGACCGGGATGAGTTCATGACTGTTGGTGAAAAGGAGAATGCGGGAGATGGCAGAGCAATCCGTCACCTCACCATCACAATAAAAT
This sequence comes from Esox niger, assembly GCA_016801105.1. Taxonomy (NCBI): domain Eukaryota; kingdom Metazoa; phylum Chordata; class Actinopteri; order Esociformes; family Esocidae; genus Esox; species Esox niger. Next base: position 4,744 of record JACXGJ010010188.1, on the reverse strand, counting down.
TAATTGATGCTATTTTTGGTGGAAATAAACTTCATAAAATATGTTAATCCATAACACAATCCTAAGTGGTGTCTGGCAAAATGTTCATACTTGGTGTGATGACAATGCATGACAAAATGATCTATTGCTGAGATGCAATTTTATGACAAGTTAGTGTGTCCCAATCCGTCCCAATACTGACACACAGTGTCTGAAATGAAACTTTTTGGCTCACCTGCCAACGGACTGGTAGATGAAAAAAATCCACCAGGCTAGCATACACTTTACAGGTCAAAATGATAATTTAATTATTGTGTCACTCATATATTAATTTCAATACATTTCATTGAGATAATAAGGTACTTTGTTGAATACAAACTTTGTATTTCCGATGACAAATTAGTTGGTTCTGCTTTTATCTTTAGCATACTGGCCACACACAGTACTCATCATCACAGCTTCAGCATCATGCTGTAGCCAGGCTCTTGAAACTCTTTTATCTCCAAACCTCCAAAATGTTCTTTTTCTCTGTGATGCTACAAACATACTCTGTATGTAGTATCTCTTATTATCAATCTCTCTTCCTTATCAACTCCACATTATTTGACAATACTTATTTAACATTCACTACTTACATAATTACTCCACCTTAATGACTAATTCTTGAAACAAAAATACGAACTGTCCCAGATTTATAACACAGTCCCTCTCCAAACCTAGTGAGCAAAAACAAATTAACAACAATAACATAGAAAATCAGATTTTTCTTTATATTAGAAAGATTCTCTACACTGACTTACTTAAGCTATAACAACTTCTCAGTGTGCTCCACTATACAATATTCTTGACCTTATATAATGTGTTATTTAAATTACAATTTTACCCCACAGCTTTTCATTTGAAAATATAAACAGTAATCAAAATATGATATTTTAAGTCTTATTGTTGCTGCTGAATGTATATAACTGTTTTGAAGGCAAAATACGAAAACCTGAGGTCTTATTGCTGCTGCCAAATCTAACGTTACCTGCAGTACGTTAATCATTGTGACTATCAAGTTGCGAAAGTTAGCTAGCTAGCTTCTTACCTTGAGTTGTGGCTCAGACGATGGCTACCTTTATATGTATGTGACAGCCACTTACTGTCAATTCAAGACAAACGTGCACATACATACTCTACTTGTGTCATTGCTGACATCTCGGTGTTCTCACTCTTCCAATCTGAGTTCTACATTTTGTACTTAAGCGTCCGGGGGCAATAGTCATTGAGTTTCATGTAATATTTCCATGACGTGGTATATTTCTATAAATGTACGTTTAATTTAACAGTTACCAATTTTTTACTTTCACTCAATGTTTACTCAGTATTTTCATATGCCTGAATATATTTTACTTTATCCTCCTTGTATAGATCTGTGACTAGATTTTCATTGGACATGTCCAACATCTGCGTTTCTGTCAACTGAATTCAATTTCTGTCAACTGAACATTAAAATATTTAGATCTTAATTAATGACCCAATTTACCAATCATGCACAAGTTGAGAGTGAAAACCTGCAGACACTCGGCCCTCCGTGGAACCGGTTTGACATCTCTGCAATAAAGCAACCTCAGAGTAAAATAAATGTACACAAACCATTCGTTATTAATTATTCTGCACACGGTATGGCCATAAATGTACATGTACATACATACCTTTGAACAACACCGCATTTTTCCTGTGGACTTCTATGTGCTTCTGTGTTAGTCTTAATGTGGTGGGTTTGATAGAATGGGCAGTGATACAACTGACATTCGATAAACATCTTGATAAATGTAGTAGGTAATCTACTATAATTGACTGGTGCATCTGTTGAATAAGAACGGGACCAAATATTATATCAGTTGCGTGTTAAAAGAAATGAGTACGGTTCTTGCTTTGTTAAGGCTTATGGACAAACAAATGGTCTCTAAACACTAGACAATTATCTTTGTTTAACTACTCAACAATCGTTATTTTAAAAACTCAAAATAATTGCTGCTGAAACACTACATCTACATAAAACGGCATGGGCAAATGCGTACCTGCAAATGTCCTCTGACGAAACATTCGCCTCAAAACAGTTTTACCTGTGTTCAAAATCAAACACTGTTCTCAAATCATGTACAAAGTTATCAAGATGATATACACTCTGAAGCAGTCAGTAAACAATACACCGAAAAACAGAAAACACATTGATTAAAACATACAGTTATCAGGGAGAAGTACATTTTTCATCTCATAACAAATGTTATATTCTTCCGTCATTGTCTTGATGAACTAAAACATGTTCTATCATAGTAGCTCAAAGTTCATCAGAAATTACTACTCTGCTTTCTTTTTGCAATATTGTTTTGGTTCTTCCTCCTCCTGGTACCCCAATTTTAACAATACTGTACCCTGCATCTCACAAACTTGTCCTTTGTCTCTGTGATGCTGTAATTCTTGTTCTTTGTTGATAAGAACCTGCAACCAGTCAAAATCTATTGAGCAGTCACATCATCTGAAACAGGTTGAATACATTTTGAGTGGTTGTGTTCAATCAATGATATGGGTTCTCGAGTTTCGAGTTTTGCTGAAAAGTGAGATCTGCAAATTGTGTTTTACCATGTGAAATGGTTTAAGGTACTGACAACAGACTGCATAATTAGCCTAATGAGTCCAGGCAACTGAGAACTTTGTTCCACCAATGGGTTTTAGTGTTTTAGTAATTAAGAAAAACTGTAAAATGCTGTTAACTCCATTGAATCTAGAGTAGTCTTGCGAGGCCACACTGCAAATCTCATCAGGCCTCCTTGGAGGTCTGGAAATGTGTCTATTAAAAAATCTATTGGATGTTAGTTTTCAGATAATCCTCCAGTTTGTTGAAGGCGGGTTTAGCATGTTTTCACCAGATAGAACACACTTCTTGAAAAAAAAAAACTACCAAATTTGCAACATATCAGAAAAAAATAATTGTTTTTGAACTCTCCATAGGATTTAGTCAATAAAACCATGACATCTGCTTAAATTCTGTTCAGAAATTAGAGATGTTTAGGCGTGCCTTCCTGCAGGCTATGGTAAAAGTTTATTTCACCAAGCATGGCCGACAGTCTGCATTTTTTTTAAACAAGCAGGTCAATGACCCTAGTTGTTACTCCTCTGGTTTCAGTAAACAAGGATCGAGTCCACGTTCTGAATGCAAAAATAATTGCAGCAGCATACGTGGTCAAAACAACATGGAGGATAAGAATATTTGTTAGGCGAAGGTCTTTTGGGTTTTGAGACTGACGCACCCCCTCTTTTCGTTCATTTAGAATTAGCCTTTCCCCTCACAAAAGTACTAATTGTTTCTACCTAATACACACTTCTTTTATATTGTAGCAGAAAATTGTGACAGGAGCCGCATTAGAAAACCCGTCATTCAGCATTACCGGTCCTATTATATCTTTAAACGCGAGTGTGTAGTACTGTCAAAATAACGAAAATTTACCTCAGGAAAGGTTGTTTGTTTCTGAAAGACTGATATGTTTCACCACAAATGCGACATACATCCACAGGTTTTGATGGGGTTTTATTTCGCGATTTTGCTACAATCTTCACTTAGCTAGCTACTGTTGCACTGAAGGCATTATTCTCGTGAGCACCTGTATATGCCACTCGCAATCAATGCATTTGACGGGTTAACGTATTTTGGATCTGTCAAAAACAGGTTTTTAAAATTATGGGGATATTTGTCAAGAAAACTGATATGGCATTAACAAAAGTATTCAGACCCCTTTACTCCGTGCTTCGTTGAAGCAAATTTGGCAGCAATTACAGGCTTGAGTATTTTTGGGTATGACACAACAAGCTTGGCAAATCTGTATTTTGGGAGTTTCTTCAATTTTTCTCTGCAGATCTCCTCATGCTCCATCAAGTTGTTGGGGAACATTGCAGCACAGCCATTTTCAGGTCTCTCCAAAGATGTTCAACCGGGTTCAAGTCCGGGCCCTTTACCTGCCTCTCAAGGACATTCACAGTCCTGAAGCCACTCCTGCGTTGTCTTGATTGCTTGCTTAGGGTCATCCTGTTGTAAAGTGAATAAACACCCTAGTTTGAAGTCCTGAGCATTCTGGAGCAGGTAAACATCTCCGTTAATCCATTTGAAAATAAGGGAGTAACAAAATGTGGAAAACAATTCTATAAATACAGTCCAAATTCCTTTCTTTTTGTTGTTTACTTAAGACATCTGGGTTTAAGATCAAAGGAGGACAATGATACTAGAGTTCAAAATTCATTTCCTGGTATTCACATCTAGATCTGTTAAACCCATTTTTCAAGTGAGCAAAAGTATTGGACCATGTGACTGATAGATGTTTCTTGATTCCCAGGTGTTGCCTTTTAGGTTAAATGTTCAAACATTAAATAGCTCTGCATGACTAGTCAAAATTTTCATCCTTGGTGACCAGAGAGCTGTCTATGGGAGACTGGTGTACTGAGCAACAGACGTCGAACAGGTCGGCCAAGGAAAACAACAGTAGTTGATGAAAGAAATATCATGAGAGCTGTGAAGAAAATCCCCAGAAGATCAGTAAGTGACATCACCAACAACCTCCACAGTGCAGGGTTGAAGGTATCACAATCCACTGTTCGAAGAAGACTCAGAGAGCAGAAATGTAGAGGCCACACCACAAGATGCAAACCACTCATCAGCAGTAAGAATCGGAAGGCCAGATAGAAATTTGCAAAGAAGTACAGAGATGAGCCGCAAAAGCTCTGGAACACA